>JARJDW010011542.1:0-37832 GCA_030264715.1 Adinopsis sp. GC000173
TGATTTCAATATTGAGTCTATATAGAGACCTATATCGTTACAATGTTCATTCAATATTGAATATTGTATTTCAATATTGAGTCAATATTTTTCAATGTTGAATTTCTACTTGGGTAATTATGGGTTCATGTAGTAAAATGAAGAAATTATAGTTATGCGAACGCTTAATACGGCAAATTTAACGAAACCCTTAATTTGCGCACTCCCCTCGAAACATTGCATTGTTAAAATACATAAAATAGATAGATAATCGTGCACGATGGTTGAAAAAAAATTAACTTAACACCATCTGTCGTTTTTATATTTTCAATTCCCGTCCCCCATGTATATGTACATATAGTATGGCGTATGGCTAGATGCATTTGCATAATATGCAAAAAAAATGTGTCGGACTGGTAATCATCGAAGCATATTTTAAAATCGCGCATTAATTAATTAATTACATGCGTTTGCATGCAAATTCGATTTTTAAATCGACGCTTTTTTAAATAATGGCCGCTGCATATATTGTAATCTAAATATTTAAACTGGTAAATGGCTAATAAATTACAGGGGAGGTTTTAGTGTATTACTATCATTTATATTTATTTTGTTATAATATTAGATAATTATAACTGCATGTGGGTTATTTCTCATGGATCTAATAATTGTCATATGCTTTATAATTAATTAAATTTTCTACTATATAACTTGCTAAATTATTTAGATGTTTGATAAATTTCTATAATAACAAATAATTTATTATTGATTTATATACCTGGCTATAAATTGGATGTTATTATCTATGCATGCTTGCGTGTCAATAATGTGAAATTTTCGCTTTTTTGCTTTGTTGAGATCTTGTTGAGATTTATTAACATATCGCATCTAAAATCATCAAACAGATGACTTATCGTTTATCGGCAATCTATTTTTTACTGCGTCAAGCTATATCCATCATAATTTTAGTAGTACGGCTTATCGCTATGCTAGCAAAATATGAAGGGAAGCCCTAGGATATACAATTCCCCCATGAATGCATAATTAAATAATTTTTCATAAAAAATATTTGTGATACATCTACTGTGCAAACAGACTAAAAAGAATAATGGTCAAAATGTAAATCTTAATTATCAAAAAATATTAAATTAATTCAATGTACACATTACGTGTTTAACCCTTTGAGGACAGAATCTAAAATATTTTACTTAACACATTTTTATTTATAGAAATTAATTACAAATAAAGGTAAACACCAAATTATGCAAAATTTACACAAAAAAAATTAACACCAAATTTTATTGAAAATTGTGCCCACAGATTGATACAGTATTTATCCCTCAACAAAATTATATATACACATGTGCCTGGTGCTTAGCAACAGAGACCATGTTTTATAAAGTATAAATAAAAGCATTTTCTCTTGAAACTTTACTCTATAACACTACTTATTTTAAGTATTATTATGACAGGCACTATTTCTATTATATTGATAACACTTATTGCACATTCTTTTTTACTAGAAACCAGTAGGCACTTGGAAAACTTATTTTAAATTTGTGGTTAGTAACAGTAACCACTTGTCCTGAAAGGGTTAAATATCCAAATTCCAATCATCAAGCAGGTGACTTCTGTACTTAATCTATTTTTGTGCTGCTTAGATATATCATAATTATATTAGTACTGCAGCTTATCATTATGCTAGCAAAATATGAAGGGAAGCCATAGGGCTGTACAACTCCCACATGAATCCATAATTAAATATTTTTTAATAGAAATTATTAATGATACTCATATTTAAAACGGACTAAATAGAATAGTTGCCAAACTTTAATCTTACTTATCAAAAAAACATGCAAATTTGCACATTATATGTGTTGTTAATGATTTTATAACATTTTAAAAATCTTATACTTTGCATAGTTTTCTACTTAGGTATATCATAATTTTAATAGTGGAGCTTATCGCCTTGCAAGCAAACTATCGTATGAAGAGAAGCCATAGGATATAGAATTCTCCCGTGAATGCATAATTAAATAATATTTAATAAAAAATATCGATGACACCTACTTTTCAAATGAATTATAAAGAAGTGTTGTCAAAGTTTAATAAAACCAACATACAAAATTGATCAAAATTTGACATTACGTGTTAACTGCTTCATCACATTTCAAAAATCCAATACTTAAAAACAACTTATGAACTCCTTTGAGATTTGCGCCTACGAAAATTTATAACTAACTATAAATTAATAGCAAATTAACTAATTACTACTTTATTTCGTTTTAATAGCCTTATTTGTGTATGTAAACTGCTAGGAACGCAGGTAATAAAAGTGCGCGAAATACAAAAGCAATCTTTTATCAAACAGTTTGCCACAAAATGTGCACTGACTTAGTGAACTTTTTCTTGGATGTTAGTCTCATTTTACCATAATTTCAATTTAAATCATATTGGCAGAATATATGAACAATCATTTTATTTTATTGCAAAAATTAAAATCTGTACATAATCCCTTACTAAAAATAGTATAAATTAATTCTCAATTAATTCATATTGATTCCTCAATTTGATTTTTAATTTAAATGGCATTTCAAATAAAATATATTCAGATTTAATAATCTGTAATACTAGTAAATTAATTCTATAAATATAAAAGCGTGTTTTATATATTGGAAATGAAATAATATTATATTTATTTCATTAATTTTGAAACGCAATACTTTGCGTTGAGTAAATATAATAAAATCAATAAGTAAATAATATTATAGATTAGAAAGGATTTAAGGTGCAACCACCGTGCTTTACGTACATACGTACGATATTGTTTTTCATAAAATATTTAATATTTAATCGATTGATTATAGAAAATGTTTGTAAAGTTCATTAATAGGACACAAACAATATTGAAAAGCACTTTTGTACGAAATGGACTCATTAATAATAATCAAGCTGTGCACACACATCCAAAAACTAATGATTTATGCATAAAACTTGCAGGCGAAAATGCGCTAAGTTTCGAACATAATGAGTTCGAAATGGACAAGTGTTAAAGTAATTTTAAACAAAATACATTCAGACATCTGTCAAAGCGGACTGACCGAGTTCGTTTCCAAGTCTAATGGATACACACCGAAACCAGGACACCGCACCACACTATCGCCACTTTATCTTGTTGTTTATGCATGAGCTAACCACCCGATCCTGCTGCCTCCGCGCGCTCCCTCCCGCCCCCCTCCCACACAGCCCTCTCGCTGTTAGTTTCAACAATTAGAACTGTGTGCAACTTAGCAACGTTATGGCTTGTTAGCTTATTTCACTGCCAGAAGGACCTTTTCACTACAACAACCATATATATTGTTTAAATTCTAATCCGGGGAGTTTTCTACGACCCCGCAATCGTCCTCGCCTTTGCCGAGCGAGACGAAGAGAACAGATCGTATTGCGTTTGTGTTTTTGATTGAATTATGCAAATGGGACGTGTATTTCAAGTTTACTTCTTGCTTACAAAACATCGCACGGCGGCGTCGCATCGCATCTTCATCCATGAATTTTATTTTTCGGAAAAAGCGCAAACAGTTTCATTTTACTTGACATTACGTTTTCGTTGTGTCGTTGTGTTAGTTGAATGCGCGCCCCCGCACACATTCACAATCCAACAACACACACGTTTTAAAATATGCATTTTCTAATTAAATTTTATCTCATAAACTTTGCCAGCGCACTTAGCCAAAACTATTAGCGCAAAAAATGGGATTATTAGCTGACTTTTGCATACCGTTGAATTTTCGCTCACTGAACGCAAATTGCAATTATCAAACTATCACTACTACTTGAAATTTTTCTTTAAAAACGTACTGAAACTTTTATCATTTACAATTAATAAAACAATTTACATTTTGTCTAACCTACAAAATAAAACTGCAGAAGTGTTTCAGGGAATTAACAAAACATTTCTGCATTAACCCATTACAGACGAATTTTTTAACTTAAATTGGAAAACAACATCAAATTCGAACTATAGAACACCATAAATATATTCTGAACCAATTCATAATAATTTTCTAATAGATATCAATATTCTATTTAAATAGAAACAAAAATTTAAAGAGTTGTTTTGCGTTCCACATATGAAATGCACTTAACAGGTAAATTATAATAAATTTATTTAATAATATTAGTTTGAAGAAAAATTATCACTGAATATAGATTTTTAAGCAATATAAACAGGAAATTGCAATCGTGTTGAAAATATTGTGCTTTCGCGATCTATCGTCCACTCCTATACGATGCCATCCTATGTTGTGTTACCTGATTTGAAACGGGCAAACCATTCTTGGTATTCTCTTTCAGCAATTTTGTACTACAGCCAAAAAGTTTATTAACATCACCAAATGAGTGCATGTATATTGCACACTACTTATTTGATTGATTTTAATAAAATGGAAAGTGAATTAGAACTACAAAGTACATAAATTCTAGTTTTTCACTTGTAATTTGTAGTACGAAAAATAACTAATTCAATATTTTTAAGAGTTTTTGTAAGGTGGTATAAATTGTCTTATTTACTTCATTCTATTATAATTTTGTGTGATTTTAAATTTACTTACTTAATACTTAATGTCTTTCTAATAAAAGCTCTAGTTTAAGGCATCATCTATTGAAAATTTCAGCTATGTAACTTGCATTTTATTAGGTTCCAAAGCAAAACACTAAAATATAACGAATGTTCTCTTTATTAATGAATTAATCAAAAAAAGTAATAGCTTATTTAATTAAAAATATGCTCTCGAAACATATACAATTGCAAATATCTAACTGAAATATGTATACTTATTCATTTTCGTTATAAAAATGTATATGCATTTTAATCAGTACCTCATTTTCAGCTGGAAACATGAAATATGTCTAATTAAGTTTTATCTCTTCTATAAAGTTTTGCAGCGCACTTATCTAAACAACAAACACGGCAAAAAAATGAATTTTATGCTTTTAAATTAGTTTCGCTTAATTAATTTTTTCTCGTTTTTTCTTTCTGCTTGCAGAGTGTGATGAGGACATAAGCTGAAATGAATGTAAGTAGACAAACTACAACCTGCTGCAACAAAGCGAAAAAACCCATCCCGCGCGTTCTAATTCTTTTAATTATTACAACATTATATGAAATTTTATTACAAAATTCCATTTGCGCGCACGTCTTTTAAACCACCACCACATTTCTTTCTAATTATAATAACTTGGCGTATAGCTGAGTGACGCTAAAACGTTGACGTAGACATTAAATCCATCCTCCCCTTGCTGCCGTGCTTTTTTGCCATCTTAAAAACACCCTACTACATACACGAGGTCTAATTACGTAAATATTTAATGACTACATCTCATGCAACACAACATACGCCGCCACCGCCGCCGACGCGCAAAATTATTATTTTTTTATTATACTTGGTAAAAAAATATATCCTATATAGTGTGTGTGTGTGTGTAGAACATATGGGTTGTTAATTAATTATCTCATTTTTATAAATTATTGGAATGGAGCACGTGCTGCTAAACACTCAATTACGATAATAAATTATCACATTATCTGTTATTTTTATATTAAAGTGTGCTCCGCACTATATTAATGCATTTACGAAACAGTAGCAAACTCTTTAAACTAAACTTAGCTAATTAATAATGCATTCTATTATTAAAAGCGTCGACTAATTTGAATTTCATTCTAAATAACCGTTTATAAAAACATTAATACGAAAAAAGTACTTACATACATAATTGCAAAGGAAATAAATTTAATTTCAACGTACCAATAATGCGATAATAAGAGAAAATTAAAATTTAATTAAGGTAGATTATATAGGTAAAATATAGTTAAACATATTAGATTCTGTAGGAAATCATAAAAAAAAATATTTAAATACTAGTTTTACGATGTTAAATTTTGAAATTGCATAAAAACTTTGTCACATCGGCATAAAAAACGTTAAAAAGTCATTAAAAAAATATTTTACTAAAACAACCTTTTTGGAATGTGAAGGAAGAATTAATTCACTAATAAACAGGATAATTTTTCGATTATATAGAAAACTTTAAAATATGTCAAAACATTTATGGTATAGAAATTTTAATTATTTGTTAAGACAACGACATATTTAGTTTTTATTAGAATATATTTGCCAAGAAAACATAGATAGATATAACTAAAACAACTTTTTTGAAATTTAAAGATTAGATTAAAGCTCGCTGAATGAAGACAACAAATTCGCTAGGCAAAATCCCTAAAATATTTAACTTACAGAGATTTTAATTATTTGTTAAGACAACGACATATTTAATTTACATTAAAATATATCTTATTTGTGAAGAAAACAATCGATATTAATCAAATTCTTAAATTATTCTACTACAATATACTTGGTGTTGTTTAAAATGTTTTGGAATCATTTGCGCTTGAGCGTCTTTTGCGATAAATATCAAATATACAAACGCTAGCCTAATAGCGAAATAGCGTAATGAAAAATTTTAAGGAAATTAAAATGAAACCATGCGTAAATTATAATAAAAACAGGAGGAGAAGAGGAGCGCGCGCGTGGAAAATAATAATGTGTATGAAACAAAGTAATAATAATATCTTTGTGCAGTAGAACAAATAGAGTATGATAAATCTCAAGAGTGTAGTTTGTTGTCTTGGATTTTGGCCGGAGGGGTGCCGCCGTCGCGCTGCTATATAGCAAGCAACATGAAAGATATCTAACTTTCCAATTTAACTTAAACGTAATGCAATGAATAATCTCAGCTATATTGTAATCAAAGAATTAGGGGGTGACTGTACAAATGTACAGAACATTATAGGGTTGTGTGCAGATTGCTAGATTCCATTTTAAACACCTTTGAATATAGAAGGTGGCGTGTAATTGAATAATTGTGGCCGTTGCCATAACTCACACCTCGTAGAGGGGACGCAACTATATAAAATATGTATGTACATAGTATACGTGGAGATGAAGGGTTGCTGGCTACCCTTCAATACATATTATACTACGATGTGACAATTTACCATCTGCACGAAATTTCTTAATTTATTGACAATAAAGTATTTAGCACCACGTGCTGCTACAAGGCACTAATAATTAATTGGGATAGGGCATATGGCATGTATGTTCATGTTCTATACAATTCTATAAGTAAAAACACATACACCACAATATTTTTAATTATTGATTAGGTGGACAGATAGCAGCTTTGATCATCGACTTAAAGCAGCGGTTAGCCTTTTCAATTATTACAAGTTAAGTGAATGTAGTTAAAGTGAGATTTAAGGTAGTGGCTTACGAAAGCTTAGGAAAGCGTCTTGTGGAGGTTTTCGGAGAGGCGGTTAGCTTAATGCAATACAAGTTTAACTAACTAAATACCAAAATGTACAACATTTTGTGGATTGATTTGTCCTAAGCCGCCATCTAATCAATTTCAACCACCAAAGTGGTGAAAATTCACTCTTCGCATACCCATTATTACACCAAATTTTTTGCTTTAAAGTTTTTTTCTATATGCAAATTTCATTCAATTATAATAAAACGAATAGTGTACGATACGATCTGAAACTTGAATGTTTAATTAAATTAGAAGAAAATTTGTATCAACAGCTGCTCAATTATAATTAGCTACATTATATTTCAGCGTTAATAAAAACGATAAGTTAATCTATGTATTATGGGGTGTGAAATCTTGATGAAGGATATAATATAATAATTAGCTTTATTAAAGCTATACAAGGATCTTTAGAATCAATTATTGATATTTACTCACACACGCGCCTACAAAAAGGGCTCCACTTAATTAAGAAAATAATTTTTCCCCAACTTTATTATTATACATAACAAATTTTAAGATTTTTTTGCCATTTAGAATGCGTATGATTTTTTTTAATTTGCAGCTATTTTATTTAGATTCTGACAGAGTTTTGAAAGGAAAGCGCAAATTTATTTATTAATTTCAATTAGTCACTTCAAAGTAATCAATATACATGACCGTGACTGCAGTTTAGGATGTTTATTAATTTAAATCCGTTTCCTCGACATTCAATTATTAATTTCTATTTTAGTATTAACAATTATATTTCATTTATAACTTATTTAATTAGATGCATTTTTTTGCATTTCATTTTAGATTGCCTACACTTGAAATTAATTAAATTAAAAATATTTCTACAATGTTATTTATAAAGTAATGTTACATTTAAAACATTATTACAAAAAATTAATATTGTACGTTACGCCTACAGATTTTTGTAGCTTCCGTTTCATGTTACTGCAAAATTCCTAAATCTTCATACATTGATATTTTTTTCAGTAATCAAACTATTGATTTTATTAATGTCACACACCAGTTTATTTCACACACATTAAATCGTTCGAACGAAACGTCTCCATTGTCGCTTTTAGGAAATTATCATAATTTGTTAATTACGATCGTAATTTATTTTTTGGAAATAAAACAATTCGAAGCGTGTCGCCGCGCTTTGCGCGAAAGTTTTTTAATTAATAATTATAATAATAATGATAATAATAAATGTAATTTTTTTTCGGGTTCGCAAAAAGAAGACAATACGCCATAAAATACAGTTTTCCTTCGTTCGTTCGTTTCGTTTCTCGTACAATATAATAAAAGTGGGTTAAGTATATCACGTTTATTTTTCCTTCGCTTTTTTGTCGGCTCGATGTGTGTATGGCTGTGTGTGTGTATGTGTGTGTGTATTCGCTTGTATAGATAGTATTTCTAGCCCTCGAGTTAATATTTATCAGTTTGGTAAATAAACGAAAAGGTCATGCACTTCTTTTGTCTGATGCTCGGTCAATTATTATAAGATATTTATGTTTATTGTTGGAATTAATATTTATTGGTGGATAAAATAGATGTAGAAGGTGCCTGGCGGATTGTTAGTGGACGCCAACATGCGAGGGGTGATTGAAAGAACGAAATTGCGTGCATTTCGTGAATAAAAATTAAGATATCGAGTAAAGTTCTCTGCTTTGTTATCTAACAAATTATAGGATGCGTTTTATTCGCTTGATAAAAACGTTGTTATTACGAGGAACGAACGACTTATTGATAATAATATGTTGGTGGAGGAAAGTTCTTTCCATGACTTTTAGTTTCATGGAAAAATCAACAAACACATTTTGTTATTAAAAACTTTTTCATATATATAAAGTTTTCAATCTCTCTTATTTGGCTTTCCACGAAATGTTTATTGACATTTTTATAACATTTCAAAACTATATTGGTAATAAATTAGCGGTCTAAAAAATCCATAGAATCACTAACAATAAGTCTTGATTAAATTCTTTAGTATAAATACCAATCAAGATATGTAATAAACCACATAAAGAATTTTTAAAACATCAAAGCTATGTTGAAAGTTTTCACTTTCTTTAAGTTTTTGCAAACCAAAGCTTCTTTTAACAAGCAAATTTGTATCCAAACATTTTATAAATATTATAAATAACATAATTATTATTAGAAATTGTCGCTATTATAATAAAAGTTTCATTAAAAAATTATCACAATTGGTAAAAATTGAGTGCAAAAGTTAAACAAAGAAACTTTCCTGAAAAACAAACTTTATAAAATGTAATCGAGACTTGCAAAAAAAAAGCAAATCGAAATAATGATTTTAAAAATCGCTCAAGTTTTGCTAATAAATTAAATTTGTCATGCTAAACTGGCAAACAAAGAACACTGAACAAAGACCTTTTTTATTTTGGGTTTCACGTCGTCTTATATTTTATACTTACAATATTGATATGTGAATTTTTTACAGTGTTTTAATAAAAAAATTACTTGAATTTAATTATTATTAAAACACAATATGTACGAACTCAATTCACTCTTTCAATTAATAAATATAAATATTTAGATTTAAAAATAATTTATTTTGTTCTGCAAGATACGAATTTATTTTTACCTGGAATTATATTTTTTATATTAGGTAATGCTGTAAACCAAAGCGTTGCATTACTTATACCTACAGAGATTTTAATATAAGCTTTACATTTTATTCTGACAAAAAAAAACATTTTTTATTAAATGATTCTGTTACAGTAAATAAAAATTAAGTTTAGAATATAACAAACAGTGCCTTTCTAAAATAGGATTATTAATTTTATCATTGAGATAAAAAAGTAGGAGTATTATATTTTTTAGCCGCCGTTGTAACTGACATTGTTGTTGGATGAAAAGTAAAAACTTCACAATCTAAGTTTTTTTTAGAAAAAAAATAAAAAATATATTTTATATTGTAGTATATAATATAAAAAATGTATTATTTTTTGGTGTGCCTGAGTGTTAGTGTATTTTTGTTCCTGCGAGAAAGTTTTATACCATTGTTGACATTGATAAATATATCATCCTGATTTTTTGTGTTATATATTATAATAACGTGTTAAAAAATATGACCCAGTTATACTTTACGCGCGTACAAAAAAATATGAAGAGAACCATCACAAAACACAGGACATTCTTTTGTGATAGCATCAAACATGTAGTAGAGGAAAAAATAAGCAAAGTAGTTTATATGCAACAAAGTAGAAGGGCTATCAGAAACACATGTCGGAACCTACTCGTTTTTAACTTTGAAAGATATAAATAAAAATGTTTAGGTTCTGATATACATGTAATATGATGTATAACCCTCAGCCACGGCGTGTACTTTTTTCCAAACGCTAGCAGTTTGAGATTGGTCCATCCATCTTCCCCGGCCGAAAAAAATTTAACTCGATGGATGCTTGCTTGCTTCATCCTTATCCCTTTCTCGTTTTCATTACTGGTTTTGCATCTTTTGCTACTGATAACACCACCGTCTTCTTGATGGATTCTCACACACTTTGACTTTTAATAGCTTCTTAAAATAACTTTTTTTGTGCGTGCTTTGCTGCTTGCTTCTTGCGCGCCACGCTCAAATTCTCTACGCTATTAATAAACCCAAAAAAAAAATAATAAAGCATTTTTTATAATAATATATCGTACTATATATAGTACTACCTACTACTATAATGTTGTTGTTGTTATTGTGGTGAATGTAAAAAGGTAAAGTTGCGTTTTGAATAGGCCGGATACGGAAGTTGGCCGACTCAGCACGATTTACTTTAGGGGACTTTTCTTTCTCTTCGAGCTCGCTAGTAGGAAAAATAAAAAAAAGCGCGCGCGGCAACCCTTTTTGCTGCAGCAACCTGATTTATAGTATTTTATGAATTATTTAATTAAAATAAAAGGCGCAACAGAAAAGTGCATTTTAGTTACTTTAATAAATTAATTAAGAAGCTATAATTTCGTCGTTAAAGCGTTCGCCATTCATACAAATTAAGTTTCATAATGTCCCTCTTGTTCACTCGCTGCAAACTCTCTTCAAAAACTTTCCACCAACAAAATTAATTTTGAAGAGACAAAAGATTGTTTTATAAATTGTTATCATTTCATTAAAATCTAAGCAAATATTTTATTACCTAATAAAATTGAATAATAATTTAATATCGCCGCCTTAATGGCATCTAGACAAATATTTTCTTATCTATGTAAGACGCGCCCCTACTCTGATATCATCATATAAAAAATACTCCTACTGTATATTATAATCTATTGTGACATTTATCAAAATTTAACTACACATCTAATTCCAGTACTACATTTTAAATGAGCGATCCTCGAGGGACAGGGGTGGAATAAAGCCCGGCGGGGTCTTCGTCGTTGAAATATTGATCAGAATACGACCCTGCCCTTTTATATATATTAGACGTGTGCTATGTGAGTAAAAGCCGCCCGAAATTTATCTATTTATGAATAAATGTCTGACATGTTTATCATGGTATAGCTACAGCGAGTTGATACATTTCATTTATTCACTCGACTTTTTGTGTTGTTCCATTCTCATTACACTACAATGACGTAATGGCATTCAAATTTAATGCATTAAAAATGCTCGAAACTAATTGGAATTAGGAAATTTCCTTCTGGACATTTTCGAATATGTATAGTTAAACAGTTGATTAGTTTTAAAAGAAAAAGTAACGCATAGCTTTACAATGTTATAAATGATTCAATACAAAAATTAATATATAATATAAAATCTTGAGCATTAGAAAAGGCACTGAAATATTTTTATCAATTTTTAAGTTTATCCAATTTTTCATCTTATCTTGATTCATATCTTAAGAATTCGAGAGGAAAAATATTGAAATTATTGATTTTTTCCTATTTCCATTCAATGCTCACTTTATCTAAATATAAAATTAATCATATTAGGGACGTATTTGTAAAACAAAAAGTTAATTTAAATAAAAAAATGAATTTAATATGTTACAAATTAGAAAAAAAACACTCAAATTATTGATTTTTGTTAATTTTTAAGTTTATTCAATGCTCATTTTATCTAAATATGAAGCCAACCATATTAGGTACTTACGTATTTGTAAATAAAGATTTGTTCTATAAAAAATAAAATGTTTTAACTAAAACTATAGTTTTTTTTTCTTTTTTAAGTTCATTCAATTTTGCACTTTACATCCAAATGGAAAATAAATCATATTACGTATTTGTAAAACAAAAGATGTATTCATAAATATTTAAATAACAATACTAGATAGTATTTCAACAATAATTACCTATACGTATGTTTTGTTCGACGAGAAACAAGCCACTATTTATCGTAAATATACTTATACAAGTCATGAAACATCATTTTTTCATAAGTTTGCATATTTCATTATTGCATACATCAAATGTCTCACATATTTGAGGAACAAATTCTTATTTCAATTATATAATAAATTTTATGATATTTATTAAACAGTTACATTCCTTTTATTTTTAAATTCCATGTTAATAATAAAATTTAGTTTGATTTTCGTGTGTGTTGGGTGCGCTTGTTAGGCGACGCCATTAAAAATTTTCCCATATATAAAACATTAATAATTTTTTTATTGCCAACTTGACGTGTAACTCCTTAAAAATATGTTATATTTACCACATAATTGCTTCTCGGCCACACCGTAATAAATTTTCTCTAACAAGACATTTTTTAACAATAAATAAATGTGACAAAACTCGTTTTTTCTTCATCTTCATCCACAACAACATATACATTGCATAGAGAGACAAATTTATGTTAACATAATTTAGATCATAATCGTTCATAGAAGAAGAAGAGGAAGAAAAATCTTTTCGTCTAACAATATCATTCGATAAAGATCTCGCTCGAAACGACGAAATAAAGACATTAATTTTAGTATGCAATGGTGGTAGTCGGTTTTTTTTCTCGGTCAGAAATCAACCCTTGGGATTTTTCAAATAATGCACCGTTTCGTATATAAGGCAGGGGTGCATTTTTTATTCGCCCACTTCGGCCGAGGAGGAAAAAACCAGGAGAGAGAAAAGCAAGTCGAATAAATATTGTTTTAGTGGAGTGCATTTTTCACTTTAGTGGTTGCTTACCCTTGGAATTAAAACGATCTTTTTTCTTATTTCAAGGGTGCGCATTTCTATTGCATTTAGCATTTACTCTAAAACAAAACTAACACAAATTGAAATTATTCATAAAACAACCGCAACGAAATCGAATAGAGCACACTTTGCTGACACAAAATAATCTAATTATAATGTAAATATCAACTTGATTTGCATAATTAATAAACCATTAAATGTTTTCCATTTGGAAAACGTTGTTGTTGCATCACACCTATAAGATTGAAAAAATAAACAATTGTTATATAATGTTCGCGTATTAAACTTTAATCTTAATTTGTTGTAAAAGTAATTTTTTATGTACACATTTAATAAAGAGATAGAGCGCGTTTAATGCAAGATTAAAACGATTATTTTCTTGTTTGCATTTGAAAACTTTCATATTTTTTTCGTTGTTGTTTTAATCTTTATCTGCACACAAATCGTAATTTTATTAACAAATACATTTAGGAAATTATGTTTTTTTACTACTACTATGGAGCGAGTGTATATAGTAGTAAAGTATGCAAAAGCAAACGCGCATTTTAACCAAACTTTCTAAATTTTGCATTTAAACTTCTGTGACGTTTCCTCTCTTACAAAAATTTATAGATAGCGCTGGTAATTTTATTTCGATTTTTTGTTGGTTGTATGGAATGAATTATGAATGCATAAATAATGATTGTAAATTAACGTAACAAATTAATTGTGAAAAAAAACGTTGAATGATTTATATGCGGATAATGCTAATGTTTGCAAAAGTTTTATAGTTTCAAACAAACAACAAATTTATTTAAAGTATTATCAGATTAAAATTTTATAAAATTGGATGATGGAGATTGTTTAAATATTCTTAAGGAATTAATAATTCAATAAGAAATTATTGTAACTCAATAAATAGGTTTTCCGTTACAAAAGAAGTATTCGATTTAACACTTTTGAGACACATTTTGATGAAAAATATAATATTATTTAAACATTTTTAACTAAAAATTAGATTTTATTTAACTTAACTTAATAAATAGTTACTTGGTTTCAAAAAAAAGTAAAAAAAAATAATAAATTAACACTTTTGAGCTGCATATATTAGAAGTATAATTAATCGTATTAGAGGAAATGTGGAAGTCTTAATGGCACCATAATCTAATAGGTTGGCTAATAAATCATGGTCGAAACCCTAATAATTCCACCACCGAGACATTAAGAAACTCATTGAGAGTACGACAAAAGTTTTAAACATCAACAAAACACCAAACTATTGACTAATTGTTGATTGTGTGTTTTATTAATATAAATCTATTTAATATAACATTTAGATTTGCGCAAAAATGTAGTATTCCTCACTGCTTGCCGATATTCAATCTGGCATTTTCAGTTTTTTGGGATGTGTCATTCTTAAACAAATAGTTAGCAGATAACACACAAAACTAACACTTTTTGAACATTTTACCTCTTCTTGGACTTTAGACGTCTAAACAAATTCAATTTTCATTCAGTAATTATTTATATTATTATTTTTTATACTAATCTTGGAATGTTATTCAAAAATAAATAATTTAATACTCTTTGATATACCTACATAAATTATACATTTGAACATACATCTCGGCGTTTTTTGTTTTGGAACAAGATTTTATTTCTGAAAATTAAAAACACGTAAAATAATAAATGTGTAATGTAATTTCATTTTTTTGTTTCATAATAATGCTTTTATTTAAAATTCTTTTTGTAAGAAAATTTCATGTATTTTTATTCAATCTTCTTCAATGATTTCATAAAATACTCTTTAAATATTTATGATTGACATTGCATATTTTAATTAGATTAAAATTGAAAGAAATTTAATAAAATGTGATAGCAACATGCATTTTGAAGACAACGAAATGATTAAATATGTAAATATGTAAACTACACGTTCGTTTTCCACATATTAAAGAATTTTGCTTTTATTATTAATTTTAAAGAAATGCGGATGGAAATTATTTTCCATGTACAACCCATATAATAACTAGCCGGAAGTAATACTTTCATATTCTTTCATCTTTTCGGTGGCGATCAAACGCCGAGACTCGTATACTATGCATTGTCTTTCAAACCGAGGCAAGTATTTTGTAATTGCGCGCACACGAATACATATAACGAAAACAACAAAGTTTTCGCCAAAACTATTTTAATACAAAATTTATTGATTGGTTTTGCGAAAAGACACACAAAGTGGGTTAAAAGGTTTCCACGTCGTCTTCGCTCTATATTTTCAACGTCTCCGCATACTACTACTCGCCTTCTTCTCTACTCTTTTTTGGATATGGTTATCGTTGCAGCGCATTGAAGATTTCGCCATATCGTACATACATAGTACGAGTACATATAATCTGCACACTGCTGAAAACTTTTCCGGATTGTAGTTTTCAAACATAAACCTTCACCTTTACGTTTCGAAAATGTTAAGTAAATGTTAACCCCTTTTTTTCGCTCGCCTCGTTCGCTTGCTCGTATGCACACACACACACACACACACATACACACCGGCAAAAATTCCTCTCAAACAAAAACGCACGCGGGAAGTATAAAATTTACATTGTTATCGTGTCATGCAGTGATGGAATATCAAATTTTCTAAGCGAAGTTTTGTAAATATTTTCCTCGAAAACAAACACGGATAAGCTTTATACAAATTTTTCTCGACGTTGTTTTTGTTGTGTTTGTTAAGATTTGCGCCGAGGTATGTTAGAGTCATCAAGTCCTTGTTCAAGTTGGCGAACATTTTGCGAACAAGATCCGATCGAAATGGATTTTTATTTTATTTTTGGCTAATTTCAATACTATTTGTGTATTTGCAAGGAAGTCAACATATTAAATTTGCATTTGAAAGATTTCCTAATAGGTAGTATTACGTTAATGTAATGATTTTAAAATAACTAGTAAATATTTTATCTACTAAAGATCTACATCCCGATAGGACAAAAAATATTTAAATATGTTAATGTTTCAGACAGCGATCAGCGAACAGTTGTGCGTTTTGTCTATCTTCATCACGTTTTAAGCTTTATATGCTTCTTAGGTACTATAGGAGAAATATAAAGAATAATACATGCTGTGGTGGTTCGCGGTTTATAGCTCGGTTGATAAGCACCGTTAGATGAATATTTTGGTGATTTATTAAATTTTTCAGATAAAATTCCTAGATGTTTTAATTCGGTAGACAGCAGCTAGAAAAAAAATAATTATTTATAATCTCTGATGTGAAATCATAATCAAATTGATTAATAAATAAATGGCTATGAAAAAAAATATAATTTTTAAGCAACGTATCTTAGATATAGGATTCCTTTAATTCTAATATAACTTTTAATTTAATTTATTTTTATAAAAGTCCACTTTATTTCACTAAAAATATAAGCAGGATATAATTTATAAAGCGTCAAACGTCTTGGTTCATATTTACAACAAAATCTTATTAAAAATAATGATTTTTAAACATTCACAATTATATTTTAAGTAAAATGCATGATATTGTTTTAATTCCAACATGACTTTTTACGTAATTTGTTAAAAAATCGCACTTTATTTCACCGATAATATGAGTTTTTTTAACCATAAAATTATTGATTTTAATTTTGTTTCAGTAATTCGTTTGATGTTTTTTGGTGGCAATCATCTGAAAAGGTAATTAATTTATAACAACTTAAAACTTTCGATTGAATGTACTACTGCTGTGTTGTAGTTATAGATATACTTGTCTTAAATAATCTACTATTGATTTAATTAAATGGTAATGAACGGATAAAATCTATACTACTGAACAGTAGGGCAATTATGATTAATTTAATAAACTTTTTCACATCAAATATTTAGGGTTAGTAGGTAGTAGACAGGCAGTAGCTGGAAGTGTACATTTTTATGTGTCGTTTAAATACGCGCCTAGATAAGTTTTATTTGTACCGTAAAGCAAACAACACACAAGCTAAATAAAGATTTCATCTTCGTAATGTAAGCAAACACAGCTCTCAAGTAACTAACAGTAAAAATACCTTAGCATTCGATGGATCAAATTTTGTGGGTAAAAACAAATAATAATGCATTAGGTAGTAGAGAGAAAGACGTGTATGTATTGTTCACAGTTTGGACATTTGCGAATCATTGAAAGTGCAGGTTGTTAAAAACAAAAAGGTTCTAAAACAGGTCTCTGAAGAGGATGGAATATAATACACACAGCGACCACACGTGCTTTTGCAAAAAACATACATACTGAAGAAGGGATAGGAATCAATTGTTCAACTTTTTCTCCCATGCAAAACAATACACATAATGTATATTGAAAAAATACAGAAATCTTTATATTTTTATTGTATGCAGAAGCTATAAATAAAACATTTAATTGATGAGATACAAACTTTGGTGATATATTGCTTTAATGTGGGTAGATAGTTTTTAAACATTTACATGTTTCTTGTAATATTTTAAATTTTATTAAGGAAATACAAGTTTTTGTACTAATTTTAATATGTACCCACTTAAATCATGATTTGATTGATTGAGACAAATGAGATAAACATTTGTAGCAATATAAAATTAAAATAAAGTGCACATATATTGAGTACATACTTATAATAGATAGTAAAGTGTAAAGTTTGTTAGTAATATTTTCTGGGAAGTGTTTTCACTTAGATAGATAGATAAAGTAATAATATATACCTAATGGAAAAGGGTGCTTAACAATAATTTTAAAAATTATATTCCTTTCAATTTGCTTAAATCATAACTGGTTTTCTAATTCAGTTTTTAAATTATCTTCATATCATTTTATAATTGCTAATTACTAATCAACTATCCATAAAACAAAATACATCAGGTACATCACCTTTTTCTGGATTAATTTTATAAAGTTTCTTTAAAATTTACTAATATCTTAACTGGTTATCTAATAACATATTTGATAATTTTGCTTTTATCTTTCTCAATGTTTAAATTATTGCAAGGAATTAATAAATCATTAAATTGTAGCTTCAATGCCAAATTTAATTTAAAAAAAACAAAGTTTTTAATAAAAACTACCATCTATATATCAAAATAAATCAGTTAGAAAGTATATAAAACTAATATTTATCGTTGCATTAATAATATGTTAAGAAGTTATGACAAGTTATCCATTGATTCATTTAATACTGTACAAACAGTTTAAAATTGTGTCATAACTGAATTAAGTTTGTTTTACTCTTTCGAGTTGAAATTGTTCTTTTTGGCTTCGCAAACAAACTAACTAAAAGTGGGTATAGTAGTATCTCGTTTGATTGGATTTTATAGATAAAATTAATAAATATGATGCAATTTATGTCATCTTTATCTGAAATTAAATTTTTCAGATAACAAAAGTACCGAATCAAAAACACATGCAATAATCACCGGCCCCATCAAAATTAAAATGTTTACCAGACAATTTTATTTTCATTACCGCTGATGTTGCAACACACATCAGAGACTGTGAAACCGAAAACCTATCACGTAATTAAAATCCGCACGAGAGGGAAACGATTTTAAATCACCCTCCATGTATATGACGCGAGAAGAGAAGAGATCTATATTTAAAAAAGAGCGCTCTTTTTTCAATGTTTTTGTTGCGTCGCGTTAAACGTTTTATATATAGAGCAAGCACCATGCCATACACGCGCATGTTTTTTGTTACGTCCCATTTGCCGAATGTCTGGATATTTGTCTATAGACAACAACAACATCAGCAGCCGCAAAAAAATAAAACAACAATCGATTTATTTATCGGGCGAAGTGCGTTAATCTATAACTGGCAGATGTGAAACATCAAGATTCAATATCGTTTTTTTTCTGTTTGCATCGGTGGTGGTGTAAGCGACAATGGAAAGGAAAGGCTGCGCTGCATTCGTCTAAAAAGCGCTCGTTCGTTCGTTCGTTCGTTCGCAATGATCGCAGCAATAGAAATGATAATAATAGTAAAAAAGTGTAAGACGTTTTCATATTAAATGTATACGTGCTGTTTCAAGAATATTTACACTACGTATAGCTGACTAGAAAATTTGATATTCCATCATTGTATGACACAATAACGATGCAAATTTTTATATTTCCCGCGTGCATTCTTTTATTTCAGAAAAGTTTTAGGTTTTTAGCGATATGCAAAACTATTGGGATACTAATCTTTTATACTGTACATGTATGCAGGACTGGGAAAAAAGCGAGTACGAAGAGAATATGAATATATACGTTGTGTAAAATGTAACGAAACTGATTGTTTTATGTAAACTACTTTAAAATGTAAATCCTTATAAATTTTCCATCCGGCTTTGAATCGAAAAATTTTAATTTAATATCGCATGCATCGAAGGACAAAGCGAATTTAAAATCTGAAAAACACGTTTCTGAATAATTAAAATGATTAAGCAATCAATATCAATTCTAACAAATGAATTATTTGCTGACATGCAATCAATAGATAACTACATTTTAAAAATTACTACATTAAATCATTTAATTAAAAGTTGAAATGTTTTTAAGCAATTTTTGCAAAAATAACAAAATTAAATATGATCATTTAACAATTTTTTTTTTGTACAAACATGTACTAATTGTAATGAAATTCAGATTGATAAATGAATATTACTTTTACTAATTAATTAAAGTACTAGGTGGGACATGAACGTTTCCCTGCAGTTTTTAGAATTTTCGTAAAGACATCTAACAATTTCCAATTTTAGCTTGTTTAATTAGAAGTGATAACGTGTTTACAAATTTTAATGGAAATAGGTTTTAATCCCCATTTAAATAATAATGAAGATGCACAAAGAAGATGCATAGATGATTCTGTCGCTCTTAAGTGCAAAAGGGTAACATAAGAACAAAAACTTGACATAAACAAACGTTACCAAAATGGAATCACTTCATCATTAAGTTTTTTTAAATAAATCATTTACTATCGCAGTCTAGTTATAAACAGAATAAAATAGGCTATTTTTTTGGAAACTATCAATTAATTGTATTGGTCCGATTAGTGCGTCTTCAAATTGATTAACCCATTAATTTCCAATGTGTGGGGCGCGCCAGCCTAGAGGAGCACAAGAATATGCCAAGAGGGGTACGTAACTGTGTACGAACATTATAATAAATCATGCCGTCTTTAGAAATACCATGAAAATCAGCACAAATCGGAGAAAAACTCAATTTTTTGTTCAATTTCATTTAACATTTCTGTGGTCTTTTTTATGAGTCACCCGATATTTATTGAATTAGATTGTTATAAACAATGAAAAATGGTTAGAAACCATTGGATTTTCAATACTGTGTATGTGTAGAGCATTATTATACTAAAAAATTATTAATAATATAGTAATTTAATTTATTATTCATTTAATAAATGCAAAACATGCACTTTTTACCCCAAGTATTTATTTTTATTAAAATACACTGACATAGACATAATGTAAATATTAGTAAAATATAGCTATATGTGTACCACAAATTATTTTATTATTATTATCACACACATAAAATAATATATACATATATACGTACGTACGCACGTATCGAAATAAAAAAAACCCCAACAGCCAACCAACAATCAATCGTGTCACATTCAATTCAATTAATTTGATTGCATTCGAAAGTGTCATAACTATCCTATAAATTTAATTCGAAAACATAATTTATTTGCATGCTGCTTTAAAACATCACTACCATTATTAAATTTAGGTCATCCCTTTATATTATGAAATATTAAATGAAAACCTCAGCTTTGTGCATAATAATTCATGAAATAACACGCCGTTGTGAGCGCGTTTATACTATATAGCATATATATATATATATAGTATACTCGTGAATTAAAAACTAAAATTTAATTTGCTGCCTTTTTTAGGGCCCACTCTAACAATTCTTCGCCATGCGCAGTTTTTTCGCTGCCGCCGTCGCGTATTCATTGCAACAGCGCTGCTCTATGTGTGTAGCGAAATTGAATTTGTTTCCTTTTACTTTTAATTATCATGTATGTATGTGTTTTAATTGAATTTTTGAGGTTTTTTTTGCAAGCGATGACGGGTGTTTGAATTGTTTGTACAGCAGTAGCGGTACATGCGTGCGTAATTATACAAATTGAATATTAATATGTTTGGCAATGGAAATTAAGTGGCTGATTTATTTACGAGAGGGAATTGTATTGGTTGCATATTGTCATGTTGTGTGTGTGTGTAGAAATATGATTCTAGGAGTCATCAATTTTTGATTAATGCACTTTATATGCATGTATAAATATAACTGATTTTAAAATATAATATGCAAATAATAAACAAAACTAATAATGTAAAATTATCTAATTATTTATTATTAGAGGAAGTAGCTACTTCTACAATCATCTATTATTTAGTTTCTTTGTTTATGTTAAATTAAGTCTGAAGGGTAAACAAGCGCAAAGACATTCGTTACCGACCCTTTCCCTTCTTCTTGACATCCTAAGAAGCGTGTATATTTTGCCTGCAGGGATATATATGCATGTATAAAAATTTAGGATGTCAAACACTGACTAAACTTCTGTGAATTTAGAGATTATTATAAGCAAATAAATAGATATAATGTTAATATTATTACAATTTTTTTTAAATAAATTGATAGACTTTATGGATACAACAAAGGACATTTTAATTGAAAATAGTCTAAACTCTGAAGTAAAAAGGCCTCATATTAATTACCAGTGCCTAAATTTAAAAACAAATCTCAATCTGAATTTATCCTTTGTCCAACACACCCAATTTACATAAATTTGCACTTTGCAGGATAAATCTCTAAAATTGGAATAAAAATATTGAGACGTGTGTACTTTATAAATCAGTTGTCGCCTGAATATTTTCTATTTACTCGTATTTTTAATTCGTACTTTACGATTTATAAATATTTTTAATATAGTTTTTAAATATGGGTTTTAATTCTAATTATTTTCCTGAAATAATATCTAATATATTGATAAAATTAAACTAAAATAGTTCACATCGTATTTTGTTTTCTACCTATATAAAATTGTAACTAATTATAAATTTTCCACACCCTAACACTTGGAAATACTACTTATTTTCTACAATGCGATAAGATCGTGGCGCGCAATCAATTAATTTTTCACACGATTACGAAGCATAAAATAAATTTCAGTTTAATTAACCGTAATCATAATTCAATTCAACTATTTATGAAGTGCTAATAAGCGTTGCAATAATCGAAAAGAATATTTATTTAGATATTATTAGCTGGCTAATTGCGTACACACATACACATATTCTTTTTATTTTTTTATTAGCAAAACCTTTTATAGCTGCCATTAAATTGTTTATCCATTAATTTTTAAGGTCATAGATAAAATTTATAGAAGTATTATTTATGCAATAGTCGGCGCGTTGCTTTTTGTTGAATTTTTCTGCCGCTGCTACTACTATTTTAGAAAAACACAAAATCATTCGATTTAATTATTATAATGCGATCGTACTCACTGAACAAACAACAAAAAATCGAAGTGTGAACTTTGATATTCGACGATTGTACAAAATTGTACATATTTGTTCTTTTTAACAACACAATTAAAAGCAAGATTAAAATGTTGTATAATGCGTGCGTTCTAAAAATAATAACATTATCTAAGTAGGTTTAAAAACGAAACGTTATCATTTAATTAATTTTGACGTTTAATTAATACAATTTAACAATAATCTGCTACTAAGAAGATCTGTATTGTAAAAAGTTCTGCGAAAGTGAATACTTAATCTTAATCAATAACATTTTTTATAAGCTGATGTAGCGACATTCTTAATGCTTAATGAATTCTGCTAATTAATATTTCAAGTTTTAATATCAGTTTTATAATAATTATAAAATGTATAAATAATGTTAAATGAAAATCTCATTGTGCATTTTTTTTTTGTAAAACAATGTGCAAAGACATGCATTTCCACAAAAACCAAAGAAACAATTTTTACAATATTATACATTCTTAGTCCTTTTTAGTAAAAAAATTTAAAACGATAATTCCATTGAATTTTATGAAATAAAAAAATAACGTTTATAATGTTTTTGTTTAGTTTTACATATAAACGCAAAAAACTTAATTAGTGATAAGAATTTTTTATGTCAACTAATTTTATGTAACTTTATGTCAAATAATTATAAATGCTAGTTGATTTTAGTACAGAAGGCAAACTTCCAATACCTAAAATTTTATTTTTTGTTTGCTGTTTTCATTATCGCAATTAATTCAGCTCCAACAACTGTTACAAAAACCATTCGTATTGTTAGTTTTTATACATTATGTTATAATATAGCCCTATGACATTTTTAATAATTCTATCATACAATTCCCATTGTTAACGACGAATTAAAAATTACGTTTTTTTCCAAGTTATAACTATGACATCAACACAGCTGCACGCAACCCCAAGACTTCTTACTGTGAATAAAAATGTACCCTGCGGTTCGTATAATAGGGCTTTGTACTCCCAAACGCAATGTCATTGCTGCGGCCCTCATCCTATAAAACTATCATTTAATTGTGTCAAATGATCTTTTTAATCAGAAAAACCACATGACTTATTGAATGATTTATGCACATTATTATTTAAATGCATAATCGCTTTATTATATTAAAAGTTTCACCATCGATAATTTAACTACTTTAAAAATATTTTTCGGAAATATTCACTCTGTCATTTTCTTAATTGCATCTTCAAATTTTACCAAGATTAATGGCCAACGATATATACGAACAGGTTTTCTTCAAAACATTCAATTCTTTGCATTCTTCAAGTAATTGTTTATTTTTAACAACATTTTATTTGATTGCTCGGTCGCTGGTTTATATTCATTCATAATATTTAATCCCATATATTTAACAAAACAAAATCACTAAAAGATCATTATTAAATATAAATATTACAATGACTTAAAAATCACAAAGAGTTTATTATCATATTGTGATAAAAAAGTAACGTTGGTGTTAATATGTCATTTACATTTAGAGTTTAAGCTTGTCTGATTAA
Source organism: Adinopsis sp. GC000173 (assembly GCA_030264715.1). Lineage (NCBI taxonomy): Eukaryota > Metazoa > Arthropoda > Insecta > Coleoptera > Staphylinidae > Adinopsis > Adinopsis sp. GC000173. The sequence continues at coordinate 24,507 of JARJDW010011542.1, forward strand.
CAATTTTTGTATACAAATACTTTTCACACTTTTTTATGCATTTCCTATATCGAAATAAACTTTTATCCCACACAAATTTGTTAAAAATTCTAGTAATTATTTATTAACTGCTATTTCATATTCATTCATATTTTTAAATCCCACTTTTCTAGATTTAACAAACCAAAATGAGTGATAGATGTTTAATAAACATAATAAAGATCTAAAAAGTACTCCACTGAATATAGATACAATGATTTAAAAGTCTGTTTAAGTCAAGCTTCTTATTTATGTGTTTAAAAAAGTTTTATGTTGCATTTTTTTACGAAACGTAATGAGATAATACATAAGGCAATATTGTTTCTGTATACCGTATTTGTTAGTCTATGCTAGAAATCGTAGAACCAATTTAATTACTACTTAAGATTTTATAGGAAGTTCTGACTACTTTCTGCAATAAAATCTATGCAACCGCTCTTACAGTTGGACTCGTTCAGCTTCAAAATTCCAAGAAATAAACCATGAAATTTTGTTGTGTAATTTTCAATTAACTAATTTCAATTTAAAACAATTTAGTATATTATTTTTAATCAAACTTTTACTATTCTACATTATTTTCGTATGATAATAACGTGTTTTTAAAATAATTATCGTTTTAATTGCGCTTGCAAGCGCGCGCGCGCAAAAAATCGTGCATTTTGCGCTCTAATTAAAGCAGCAATTTTAGCAAATATGGGCTGCGTTATTTACCTAATTTCAACTTAAAACTGTTTAATTTGTATTAAAAGAGAGTTCAAATAAGAATACCTATCGCGCTCCTTGGAGAGTTCCTCTCGAAAACATTATTTAGTTGTTTGAACTTACTTATATATAGGTTGTATTTTTTTACCATCGAGCGTCGTATTTGCTTTAAAGCGCACCTTGTTAAAATGTCTACATTTAATTCGGCGTAAATTATATATCATCGCATTGCATCGCATATATAATCTATTTAAGCAGATAATGCGTTTTAAGTAAATGAGAAAAATTTAATCAAATCATATGGTATGTGTGTGTGTGTGTTATGTTGTTGTGTGCTGTGAATGTAATAGTTGGAATATCTACGTGGAGGAAAAAAAGAGTGTGGTGCGAGTAGATTTCATTAACAGTTAACGCCCAAATCTCGCATGTTTTCCATTAACGACAACAACAGCAGCAACAGAAATTTAATAACTCCATAACAATAAATAATATCAAAATAAAAAAATATGTGAACGAATATAACGAAAAAGCCTGGTACGAATGCTTTGGTATTTTATTTGATTGGATAATCTTAATGGATTTTTATTATTATTTACGCCACAATACGAACACACCAACCCTTTCATTCAATGATAATTTTTCTCATATCATCATGAAATAGATGGACGACGACGACGACGGACGACGTTCGAATTAATTAAATTATGTTTCGTGGCCTATCAGGCTAAGTGGCAATTATTTTGTGTATTAAACTACGGCTTAAATTGCACTTCCGACACCTACAATACAATTTAGAGACGCATAAACTTTTCTCTTTTTTCGACTTTTGTTTCGTCTAATTTGCTCGCTTGTAAACTTCATAAAACGTGCGTCTGATTTAAAACAAATTGTTTGTTGAACACAATAATTGCGCATATAATACAATTGTATAGATTTGCAATTAATTTATTGGTTTGCCAGTCTTTTATTTTTTAACAACCTTACACTAAATAATAAAATAAAATCATAACACAAAAAGCGAACATTTAAATCGTACAACTTTACGATACCTACACGTATATTAAATAAAGACTTTAGTATTTTATCAACAATTAATTTATTGCTTTTTCTGTTTGACGTCTATTTTTGCGATATCGCAATAAATTATACAAATCCTTGTAATATTAACATTATTGAGAATTTTGCCTCAAGTTTAATAATTTTTACTAAAACTCGGAATTGCATTACACTTTACAGTACTTTTTAACAAATTTGTTCAATTTTTAATAATATATATATTTCAAACATCGTGCTTGACTAAAAATATTTCTAGAATAAAGACTTCAAATGTTGAAATTTATAGCGTTTTGTTGTTTTATCAATAATTAATTTATTGCTAGCTAGATATTCTATTCGGCGTTCTATTTGAACACTATTATAATAACCTTTTGCTTTTTTAACCCGTAAATAAAATGGTCTAATACATTTATTCTCATAGTTATTTTTCTATACTTTAAGACTTTACCATTTTTATTTACAGTTAGAATGTTTCTTTATGAAATACAGGTAAACATATACCTACTCACATCATAATTTTATAATAGGTAATAATTATTAACAAATCGCATTTTAAAAACATACTCGTATACCTACTAAAGAGTTTTATAATTAATGTTATAAGTTTCAAACTAATAGTGCCTTATTTAAAATAAAACTGTTTACTTAATAATCATGTCGTTCGTTACTATAGATTTATGACATTTTGCTATTTTATGAACAATTAATCTATTGCATTTCCAGCAGTATTACAATACATTTTTCTTTTATGACAATGGGTAATATAAAGCATTTTGATTTCATTGCTAATCATGCTCATTATGCATCCAATTTTATGTACTTTAAGATTTATCAACTATACTATTTCATTTCGATAATAAAATAGTAAGCAAGTGTAGAGTAGTGCAGTTTTTAAATAATAACTTTTGTAAAAACTTTAATCGTTTGATAAAATAACGCGATTTAATGAGCAAAACCTTAAATATATCTTGCAATTAGTAATAGATTGAGCTCTATTTTATTTCTTTGTTGTTTCAAGAATAATTTCTTTATTAGCCAGCATAATCTCCTTTTTTTAACTTTAAACTAATAATGCAATAAAAATTGCTATTGCATGGTATTATTATACATTCAATTTTTGTTGGTTTCTATCTTTCTCGCTTCCAGCTCGTTTAATTTTTACTAAAATAAGAATTACAGTTAGGTATATGTATAGGATTTTTCTCTCTATACACAACACTCTCAGCGTGTATGCGCTATCTTTGTTAAGATATAATAGTTACGTTATTTCATTTCCTATAGAGCGTATGATGCAGTGCCTTAATTTGCCGCATGAAAAATGAGTTAAAATAGAGCAATTTTCATATTAAATAAGTTCCTTTCCTACCTTAAAATGCACTTTCGCTGCTCGTACTACGTTTACTTCATTCTGTTGACCTCGCACATAAATCCTAACCTGATGAGTGCTGGAATGTATAACACTATTATTATTCATTTACTGCACCCGAAATAAATTTTACTTACACCAATATATGTTCCTTGCATCTAGTTTTTTCTTCGTGCGAAAATGTGAGGTTATGTTGCTGCTGATCAGCTGATCATCATATTCAATCCATTCAGCGTCTACTCGTAACTTTACTAATTATCACGTTAATCAACATTGCCGAGTACCTACACCACCGTTTCGTTTCAACTACCCGCGCTTTCGGAAGGTGAAGTTTAATTGTACTTACCGTTAATTATAAACTTTTTCCTCATATTCATTCAAACGAAAGTTGTTTACGAATTCCATCACGATACCTTGCAATATAGCTTGTCTCACTTGTCCCTAGCGGTAATCGGTGGTGCCAAAATAGGAGCCGATATAATTATCTAGTCTGAACTTCACACAAAAGTAGTTATTTATGTAATATATTAGAATTTCTTATCTTTGTTCGATTCCACCAGTAACTTTATGGGGATGTTAAGTTGGCGCCCGGGTCAACAATTACTCAAAGTGGGCAACACTGCTTAGCAACAAAAACATGACTTACTTCAATATAGTGCAAGCTTCTGACTAAATGAGGACCTTTAATGAAACGAAACAAATATAATTAGAGAAGTCGCAGCAGGTAAAAATATATTATCAGATATTATTAAAAATTAACTAATTTGTACTATTAATATTAGGCTTCTAAAGAAATTTGGTAATCCGAAAGCATAGCATATGTGCTTTTGTTTAGTTTAAGGAGTCCAAGGATATAAATTAACTTATTAAACGCAATATTCCTAAAGCGATTCACTTGTGCATGAGGAACTGTAATGAATAGAAAAAAGAATACAAGTAAGTTTCTGTCCAAATAATTCTATACCTAATGTGATATAAATAAAAGCTGCAAAAAATGTGTACTTTATAGTCAACAAGCGCTTAAATGTGATTTATTTTAATCGCTGTCAAGCATTACGCAAATAAAATATCTATATGCATGTAATTAAAAGGTTGCCATTTTATAGTTTATGGCACAATTTTAATGGAGTGCACTACTAACCTATATATCGGTGGCATACACATGCCCGATTTATGTTCATTTCGCCACTGACATAATAGGTTTGTTTTTTATTCCACTGAACATGAACATATGTTCATGAACATGAACTTATGTGCATGAACATGTTTCCTCTATGTGCCGTTGGAGCAGTGTGGCGCTGTGATAGTTGACACTTGTTCACAGAATATATAAATGATATAGAACAGCAATGCATAGACAATCTTCAATTTAGCAACCATTCAAATGACAGATACTGCACATGTGTAAAAAGCTGCACCTATTCTCGAATGTGTGCACAATGTTCATGAACATAGCTGAACTTTGCAAAAACGAGGGGAATAAAGAACACGGTGCAAACTGTCAAAGCTGTCAAATTTGTGTGCATGGGGAATAAAAAACAGACAAACTGCACAAATTGTGCATGTTCATGAACATTTTGGAATAAAAAACAAACCTATTAAAAACAACCTTGTAAATGAGCCTTTGTAGTATACAGTACACATTGATGATGTTTACTGGCTAGGTAAACATAATACCGCCTGCTTATCTTTTTAACAACAAACCAGCAATCTGTATTTTTACACTTGAAGATTAGCAAGTTAATACCTTCCAAGAAAAATGGATGCTGCGAAATATTTGAAATATGTCCATAGTGTCATAAACAAGTTATTATAATCCTTTTATTGTACATACAACGAGCATGAATATGCGAAAAATTTATGAATGCTTGAGCAATTTTATGAAAGATGGTTGGTTGGGTTGAATGTGTGTATATGTGTGTGTGTTTCGCTCGAAACTGCGAACGCATTCAACAACGAGGGATCTTTATGTAAAAATTTGCGGTGAGTCAATTTATTCATTCTATTAAAAACTATGCGGTATTTGGACGGTATATTACGTGCATGATATATTTACAAGGTAAACAATGTGGAATGTAGAAGCGTTTATTTTAAGGTTTGCCAGAAAGTACGTTTGGCTAAAAATTGACAATAAGCGAAAAGGTAGCGGCATGTTGAATTGTTGAAAACCAAATGCGGGATTTTTGAGTTTAAAGAAACATGTGTAAATTTTAAAGGCGTAGAAATGCGTGTTTGTTTATACAGCGCGTTTTGATACGTTTTTACACTCACAGAAGTATAAACTGTATGTCAAGTGCAGGAAAAATTTTGTTAGTACAACTCGCTCTACTTCATAATTAAATTCAAAGATGAAACATTTATGGCATAGACAAAAGCGCTGGAAAAAAGTATACTCTAGTGAAAATTGCTCGAAACTTGTTATACCTAGATGCTCAAAGTGTTCTGTACGTTTACTAAATCATCTTTGTCAAAGTTTTCCAAACATTAGTGTCTCAGTACAATTGAGTCATACTTAACATCGCTTACATTCTCTACTTAAATTGGGGTATATTTTATCTACTTAAATCCTAACAAGTGTAGCAAGTCAACATCTTAGCACTTATAATGAAGGGTAGCAGAGCGTGCAAGTGCTATCAATCGTAGCAATAAATTTTTCTTCCTTACTAGACCTTCTCTTCTCTATGTAATCAAAGATTTCAATACTATATATTAACGTTGTTTCGGAGCAAACAGGAAATCGCCACTTTGTGAAATTTATATGCATTTCATATTTACTTTAAAATATTGTTACAATAATTGGAAGCAAATATATTGTATGCGTAAAACACTACATAACAACACATTAAAATTATATCAACTCACTATCATAAATTTCTTGGCATTGATATTTTAGAAAATAGGTATACTTGCCACTTCCGGAGGTAGTCCCGGTCGAAACATGTCGAAAATCTAAAATGTAAAACTTCCTACTTTTTTATTGTTTTTCCGCATTTTTCAAGCGATTTTTGAAGTGTTTTCATCAGAAATTATTAGAATGAGGCCAACTTGAGGTATGAAAGGTTCAAATCGCTTGGAAAATGTATCAAATCTGTCAAATTGAACATTTTTGGAGTATCGACGCATTTTCGATGCAATTTTCACAGCATTTTCACTTGAAATTAACAGAATCTATGCTCTCGGAGGTAATCCCGTTTGAAAAATGTGTGAAAAACACAATACTTAGTCAGAGGATGTGTAGGTACGATGATAGATATTTGGTGGATTAGACCAGAATAGTACAGTATTTCTGTTTCCTCCGTGTTTATTCATTGCTTAAATTAAAAATAGATAATTTAGCAATACAATTTAATATGCGCGTGCAATTAAAGTAGTATTTAAATAAATTATCCATGACAAAACTACAATAACATGTTTCCAAAATAAAGCAACTCGAAGTTTGTTTGTTTTGCATAATAATTAAATTTTAATACCTGAAAATACCCATTCTTGCCATTATTATACGGCTGGTTACTTATTCTTAAAATTCTTTTCACTTGCAATAATGTGCAACAAAAGTTTGAGTAAGAAATATGTTTATAAACGTCATAAATAACTTATTATAATCCTTTTAAATGTCCAAGCGTTGGAAAAATTTATGAATGCCTGCGCATTCTAATGAAAGATGTTTGTTTGAACGTCGGCTGGCTGCCTGGCAATTTGCAAACAAAATCATAAGGGAACAAGATGCAACAACAACGCACTTTAATTATCCTCGCCTAACCGCATTACCATATTCCAACTATTGTAATCCTTAATCTAACCAAAAAGACTTTCGTTAACCCCCGCCCACGCCCATCCAGCAAAATGCCATTTTCTGATTTATCACCCCCCATCGACCGCACAATTGCAGAGCGGTGGCGGTGGCAGTGGCGGTGGCGACAAAAATGCGCCCCAAAAACGCCACCGTACATATACTACATACGATAGAATAGGCAATTACAAAATTGTTTATGCAAATTTAGATAGATTTAGATAGTACATGTGCGCATATGTGTTTAGATTGAAGATAAATCTAACGAACCGCACGTTTATATACAGCACGTCCCCATAAATATTTCAAACAAACATGTCCGCGTGTTATGAGATTCACAATGTATGTGCATGCATACATGTGTATACGTACGACTAGAGTGAGTATACGCAGAAACGCCGACCATAAACTCAATTAGCTCACCTAATGAAATGTCGTATGCTAAACACACTTGTTTTGCATCGGTTTTTATTAAGTTACACTGGTTAGGCATTTACATTTCGTACCCTTGAATATCTACGTAATATAAATTCGTCCAAACAAATAAGACAAGCTTCTGCTTCTGCAGGCAAGCGCTTTTTTGCTAATCTTGATGATTAAACTCACTCCATTATTATTAAATATTAATTAATGGATGCACAAAAGAATAAAAGATTTTTTTAATTTTCTCTAATATAACAGAATAATAAATAAGGTGAATCGCGAGTTTCTTTACATTTTGCTTATTAAACGCTAATTAATTTTTTTTGTTAAGTATTACTTACAACAAAGTTCAAATTTCTTTATACCAAACATGTTTGGTAATTCCTATCATTTTCTGTTTTTAAATGTAATGTTTGTATTTTTTACTAATTATAGTAATTTTATTTAAGAAAAAACAATCCCGAAATGAATATTGTTAAATTATCGCTTATAATCTTACTTGGATTATTTTCTAGCATATCTTTTTCTTTATCACTTTACCAAAAGTATAAAATCGTATAAATTACGTATAATTCGCTCTACTAGTAATTTAAATGTCAGAAGTTTTTTTATAGTAATTAACCATTGAATGATGGAACACTTACCTGAGTCAGCTGTATAAGTAAATTACTAATAAATGTTATTATCTTTAAACAGTAAATTTATTCAGTTTGTTATTACCTAATATAAATTATCAGAGATAGAATATTTTTACGAGTAGTTCAAATGTAACAACCGTTATGAGGTCGCTATGAATTGAAAATTTTAAGGTGTTTTACATGGTTAGGATAGGAGAGACATATCAAAGTAGAGTACTATTGAAATTATAATAAAAAAGATTACTGAAAAGAAAAACTATTAATTCTGATGATATCTACCACCAATACTGAATTGAGGAAGATCGATGTCTTAAGCTGAGACTTTAATAATGCCTCATATTTGCTTACATTAATATAACTATACAGTGTGGGAAAAAGTGAGGTTATGTTACTATAAAAGTGTAGCATACACCAAACGACTCGCTACATTCTCTGGTGAATGTCAGCATTCTGATCCTTCACAGTAACAAATCTATACGATCAGTGCCAGATTGAATGAAAGGTGGCAATCAAAATTACCTAATCTGACATGAACTTTTGATTGGAAGGTCATATGAGCATACTTTCGCCATTTCATCTTAAAAATTAGCTTTCTTGAGCAGAAAGTGAAGCAAAAAATGCTGCGATAGTAATTTAATATATTTTATTTTTAATGTGAGGCGCTAAACTAGAGCTTCTTTAGCTTTTGGGTAATTTCGTCCCTCCTTATCACCTCCAAAGTATTTTCAAAACATACATATTTTTATTACATAAGAAAATAAATTCTCATAGTACAATTTATGAACCTCTCGCCAATATTAGAAGTCAATAACACATTAACCATTTATCTTCGCCGTTACTTGATTAACATATCACAATTGCAATAAATTATCTAATCTAATTCAACAAGAATGAAATAAATTCATATTCTATATATTGGTATGCCACCCAGTATACATATGTGGAGTTATCCGCTCGAGCATTTTCCTTGGCTTGCTGGCTTGGAATCGTACAGATATGTATTGTATAAAGCCATCATCTTCAAGTCTAGAAAGTTTCTAGACATAAGTAGTTTGCTGGTTACGTTAATATGAAATAATATGCGCACATTGTTCATATTAAAATATGCACAGCATTTATATAAATAGCATATACGTATCAATTTTTCTACGCCATCATTTATAGTTTTTAAATTGGGTTCACATTTGAACAAGTTTTATTGATTGATCGCAATGAATTAAAAATTGTTTTAATAACACTCGTTATGAGAATTTAAAAATTTATACAATCGGCTTCCATTTCAATTATTTATTGTTTAATAAAATTTACATTTTAATTATTTTGACATTTGCCCGCCTTAACAATAAAATATCGATTTATATTAATTAAATGTCACGTAAATTATTAAGATATAGTTTTAAATATTATTCATCGTAAATTATATAAATAAATATACACAGCAGCCTTTTTAAATGCATAAACATTTTTATTAATAGCAATAATAGTATAACGCATTAATTACGTCAATGATAATTTAGCTATGATATATGAAGTCATAAATCATGATGTTAGATTTAACATTTAATAGATTTAATCTATTTCGTTTATTGAAGCTTAATCGTTTCCTTCGCAATCGCATAAAAAATTGCATGTCAACTAGCATTCGGACGGAATTAAATTATTCTTGCTGCTGGGGATATATTGGTCTAAAAATAGAAAGATTGTCTTTAAATTTATCTGGCGAATACAAATGATTGAAATGAAATTCGTTGGTTTTATTAAATATTTATGTATTATAACATCTATTTATACGGAGTCAACATAATTAATTTATGGTTAATTTTTAATTCAATTTACATTTTCGTGTTATTGACAATTTTAATTACAAATTTTCGGTAATAAATAATATTTTTAGTGGGATATTAATCTAAAACTAGAAAGATTGTCTTAAGAATCTTAAATAAAACTGGAAAATATATATGATTGAACTGAAATTCGTTGTTTTTTTAAATATTTATGTATTTTAGCATGCTCTTCTAACCAATAATTTTAATAAAATTACATTTTCCTGTTATCGACAATTTTAATTGTAAATTTCCAGTAATAAATAACATTCTTGCTGGGATGTTATTCTAAAAATAGAATAAATATATTCAAATTTACCTCAAATAATACTGGCAAATATAATTGAACTGAAATTCGTTGGTTTTATTAAATATTTAGATATATATTGTAACATATACCAAAAAACTACCTATTTATGCAAAGTACTCTTCTAATCTACAGTTTTAATCATATTCAAATGGTTAGTTTTTAATTTAATCCTGTTCAAAATACAAAGATTTTGTTGCATAATTAATTAAAATATTTGATAATATATACTGATTCATTTGCTTCACGATTTAAATAGTTCGAGTCACGAATGTTTCTTGATTTCTTCAGACTGCCAAGCATATTTCAAGACCTCACTATGCGAAGAAACAAACAAAGAATTCAACATTCGTGACTATTTAGGTGCTATAAACCTTAATTAAAATGATTTTTAAAACGTCGAATATAAAGACATGAAAAACGATGCCGAATTATTATAAAAATGTTACCGATCTAAAGGAATGGAAATTATTTACATTGTTTCAATCAGTATGTGCATATCTAATAAATAATTTGTAAGTTTCTTATCATCGAACATCTTCATTCGTTTCTCGAACATATACGTATTATACATATTATTTTAATTGGAATGTTAAAGTATGTGTATAAATATATGAATTTAGATGGCATCTTAGAAGAAATAAGAAATGTGGCATTATTACATGAAATTAAATTCATTTCGTAGACATAAATTTACACTAACGATATAACTTGCTATGTATTCTAAGACTAACATAACTTTGATTAACATTTATGTCTGGAATAACACTATTTACGCGATACGTAGGTACAGCTTATAATCAAAACATTCAATATTTTGAATGAATCTATTTACTGGGTATCAGAATTTTTTCTACTAATGTGATATAACAAATTCAATGTTATTTATTAAGCTACAAAAATATAATTATTGAAAATGCCATAATAGTTAAAAAAATTGTAATCAATTTAGTGTATTTTCACAATACACACAAAATATCAAGTATAGTAAAGTAGTATAATCAAAATATTAAATATTTTGAATAAACCTATTTTTTCTACTCTAATATAGCAACTTTTATGTGATTTACTAAAATTTTATAAAAATAACATAATTTATTAAGCTGCAAAAACATAACTATTGAAAACGCCATAATATAGTTAAATAAAATTGCAACAAATTTAATGCATTTCCATAATATAGTAAAAGATATCGCGTATAATAAACCAGTAGAAGGAATACAAATTTTAATGAGTGTATCTTTTTTATAAAACACTTTGTATGTAAGCAGATAGATGTATAAATCTAGTTTGTTAGTAGCAACATTGTACTGCCTTGCAGCTAGGATTTCATCCTTTTTCTACTCAGTTAAAGTTTGATTAGCCACGTTTCTTTCAATGAAACACGAAATAGATTTTAGACTGCAATATAAGTATGTGATTTAATTAGGCTGTAAATAAACGTACTATATAATGATGAATAGAAGAAAAGTGAATTGAAATAATGGCAGTCCATTTCTATGATGTTGTTCCTCAACAACTTATTCACTGCCTGGCGCATTGTTAATGACGAGTACTAAAGAGCCAAGTATTGTGCATGATCCACGGGTAGCTGACTTAATATAATTGCGTTAGATGCACGTGGTCTTTGAGCTCGTTCGCTCGTTCCTCGCTCGTCCCTTGCTTGAAGGGATATGTGGCCTACGTCTTGCAGCAATACACAAGGCAGGTGCCAACGAAAACAAACGCCTCGGCCGTGGCTGTTGTAGTATAATAACGCAACGCGTACATTTTCAAACGCATGACGAGGCGCAAAGGCGTTTTTTGTGTGAGCGAGCGACGAGCGGTAATAGAAACGCAATAGATTTTCTATTAGACTTCATCCATCAATAATACAAAATTTGACCATTATTGTGTTGGACCCTAACACGACCATTATTCTCCATGACAGACTTATAAGAAAATTTAGCCGTATTTACGTACGAATAAAGAATGGAACGTTTAACTCAATAGACCACTGAAAAATTGGGGAGGAAGGCAACTAAATTCGGTTTCTTTATCTTCTTCGAGGCTAGATCTTTTATAACCTGGAAGCTATTTTATTTCTATTTAAAAAGCAGCTGCAAGATTTTACCGCATTTATGTGCTTAATCGTGTTTTTACTTCTCACATTGAAACTAGATAAAAAATGAGAAAAAATCGTTTTGCACCGACTTTTTCATTATTACATCTAATAGTATTAGATTACACTGAAAATACCGCATTTAGAAAACCAATGCGGTTTAAAGGTAATCAGCTCATTATATTTTTAGATAATCTGTAAATAATTCATGGCTTTCAATTAATTTCTTTCATAGTTTAACGTTTTAAATTTAAGTAAATGACTATTGTTACAAAAAAAGTTATGAAATGAGACTTGACACCTTTTGATTTTAGGTGACAATCAAGAATCTTATTCAGAAGAATCACCAATTGCATATTAATATAAATAATCATCAGCAATATCTCTTCTAAGCTGCGTGATCGTGGAGGAGTGCACTAATATTTTTATAGTTGCACTGAGACCTTCATATTTGGCATGCCAATCGCGAGTCTTTTTTTTTTCTTAAATCATTTGCATATCATCTGTAACAGCGGTTCCCAACCTAAAATATATGTACCAATGGTTTGTAAGTACTTCTTGATCAAATTTCTTAAATGAGATGGTACTAGACTTGAGGAAAAACATGTACGTTAATAAAAAAAACTTAATAGTTCTTTGATTTATAAAAATTTGTTGTTTTATGCATACATTTTCATTAGTGTTCTAGTTGTACACATTATAAAATTAATCTTTTACTCTCCTAACATTCAAATCACAAGAAAACTCTACAATTTTTAAGCTTATCTAAACATGTTTGCTCAAAATACATTAACAATGTGTAATTACAAACAAAATTAGAGGGTGTGTTCTATGAATTGCAAAATGGTAGATGAAACCAATTTTTTTAATTTTTTTTATAATTGTTGCATTTTGTTTTCCTATTGCTATGATTTTCATTTTTTATTGCATTGCATTGGTTCTTTTGTAAGTGAATGGACAAACTTGTAATTAATTTGAGTAAATAGGTTTGTTTTTTATTCCACTGAACATGAACATATGTTCATGCACATGAACTTATGTGCATGCACATGTTTCCTCTATGTGCCGCTGGTGCAGTGTGGCGCTGTTATAGTTCACAGAT
>JARJDW010011546.1:0-13420 GCA_030264715.1 Adinopsis sp. GC000173
CTTTTCTATATTTAAATCGATATATTTATACCTATATTTTTATTATAAATTTTATGTATGTGTGTGAGTGTGTGTATTTATGGTTGTAAATTTGATTCGAAACAGTTGTCAGAGAGTTGAAGCCAAACTTTTTTGTATTTGACCAACAATATGTAAACGTGCACTCTATACGCTCTTGTGCCTTGTGTGCGTGTATACAAAAACGAAGAAAATGATGTGGCAGAAATTTCTCGCGCGCCCCTTCTCTCTCTCTCGTTCAATAATAAGAATAGAATTGAAAAGTTTTTCGCCGAACTCGATGATTGTATTTCATATTTACCACCGCACACAACAAAACACAACAACGACAACAACAACGTAAGTACGACGGCGTAATGCCAGAAAATTTATGATGTTTCTATTATCGAATTTGAAGGTGTGCAACCAACCCGTTGTTTGTGGGCGGTTTAATAATCATTTGTTCAATCAACACAGCTTTTACACGGTTAGAGGAAAAAAGGTAGAATACAAAGACAAATTAACGCGCTCGAAACCAATTTATTAATAATTCGAGACACCTAAAGAGAGGTAAGAGGGAAAAACGTAGAAGAGGATGTTGTTGATGTTTTACTCTTAAAAATTAAATCTTTGTATTGTCTTATAAATCGATTTTATTCGTTAATGTTGTCCCTTTTTTATGTTGAAAATTGCACGATTACTGTTTCTTCTAATGACGTTTAGGAAAAATAATAAGCTCCTGCATTTCGTAAGGCATAAAGTTAACCACAAATCCTAAAAAACAGTGCCAACCGAAAGTCACTAAATGCATGTCGAATATAAAATACCCGGGTCATAGGAATGAGGTTAGACAATAGTAACAATAATTGTCAAACTCACAGTAAGTAGTTTATTATCTATACTTTACTTGATACTTCTAATTTACATCTTTACGTTTACAATTTAAGGCGTTTTTCGAATTGGTTTTGAAAAATTACCTTTTTTTGCCGTTACAAATCGCTCCAATATTTCATACGCGATGAAAATTCAAACCAACCGATTGAAATTTAATTAATCGCATGCCAATTATAAAAAATGGATGATTAATATCATAATAGACGTAGGTGCTGATTATTGATTGATATATATGTTGTATATATTAATTTATTTATCGCATGTTTACCTTTTTTTGTAGGCAGGCAGTAGGTTATATAGTTTCTCTATTTATCTACGCTTTATGCACACACACACAAAATGCGAGCGTTGCAGCAGTAGCAGCAGCAGCAAAAAAAACGACGTCGGCAAACATTTCAACTTGAAGCTCGCGCAACGCGCGCTATAAAAAGCGGCTTTTTATAGTAGTAAAATAGTAAATATTTTCATAAAGTTGTAAAAAGCTCACTTTCTAAAATTCAAACAGACGCTTAAATCAATTTTATTCGTCAAGTGTAAAACATCAACATCCTCTTTTCGAATTATTAATATAATTGGATTTCAGCGCGCGATAATTTTCCTCGCTTTTTTTCTAACATTTATTCTCAAATTAATGAAACGAAATCAATTTTTATACCGACAGCAACAAGATTTTCTTTTAAATGTGCATCGAGACACAAAACAAGATAAAAACCTATAATTTTTTGCAGCTAGTAAAAATGGAAAACTTACGTTTTACAACAAAATTCAATGAAAAATTAACAATCCTCTTAATTATTTTAACATTTTGAGATGGTTTTTCTTTAAACATGGCTACAAACGTCAGTAATCTTACAATTTTTCATGAAAATTTAAAGAAAATCGCAACAAAATGACCTAAAATGAGCAAAGATTGACAATTTATTAAGAAAATTCTTATGATTTCCCATTTTTTTAATGAAATTTTATATACTGATATTGCCAGTCAAGCTCGCGACGCCTCCAGGCTTAAACTAACGCAATTTTTCGTTTAAAATTCCATTTCAACTAAATAGTTTCCAAGTAATATAAAAATAACAATAAATGTTTTTAAAAATTGATTAAAAATTGATCAAGTTTTCCCCTTTTTTATATAAATAACTAATAACTTTAATTTAAACAATACATTCTTTCATTTATTGATAAGTTCCAGTTCAATAAAGTTTAAAATTGGCGAATAAATGAAGGAATTTCATCTTTTTAAACGGAATCAACAAAGAATTTCAATCTAAATTAAGCAATTTTTCGTTTAATAATCAATTCAGCAAAAATCTCCACGATGTCGAGTTAAAAATCGATTGAAATTAATATTCTTTATTTTATTTGATGCTTTTATTACTATTTTTTAGAAATTTTATTGGCTTTACTCAGAATTAAAAAATCGGACGAAAAATGTGAAAATACAATTAACTAAAAATGACGTTTATTTACTATAGTTTATAGGTTATGTTCGTCATGATAAAATTTGATAAATACTAGTAACGAGAATATGTGTCTCAATATTTGTAAATCAGACTAAAATACTTAAAAATGTAATTGCAAACCGTTCTGTGTTGTTGATGCAAAAGCACTACTTTTCAGCGCAAGCACCCAATTGTGTAAAAGCATAAAATCGTAACCATAAAGATGTAAATTAGAAGTGTGGAAAAAAGCGTGTGTCCGTCTGTTGTCTATAATAATTTGAATATATTGCATAACCATAGCATTATTCGATGAAAGGAAAAATGCATGGTGTGGGTTGCCTAATTACCACAGAGCGCCGAGGAGAAGTAATATTGTGTGCGTTTGTGTTAAAATAGCGTTTTCTAATTGTATATATTTGAGGCATCATCATCATCTAGGAGAGAGATTTTTGTTGCAGTACGTAGAATAGTTGTGTGTGTGTGTGTGTAGAACGTAGTACCTATAGGTATACACATACACGTTGGAATACGTGCTTGGTATTTATTTATATTCGGGTGTAATTTAAGCGTGGTTTGGGCAGCGTGAAGCAGTCTTCTCGATCGTGAGTCGAGATGACTTAACAAGATACGGCGGGTGGAATTCCTTAAAAGCCTGTCCTTGTCTGGCAGTTAGAATGGAATGGTGCATCCATCTCAACCTCATTATCTCACCTCGTCTACCCATTCAGCTTGAGAACAACTGCCAAACCAGCCCGGGCCCAAGCACGCACAATCTTAAATATTTACATATAAACTTGTGGTATAAGGAGCTACCAAAAAAGCATGGAAACGAAACGAAACGAACGAGAAGAAAAAAAATAAAACAACAACGAACCAGCAACAACATTGAAATTGTTTGCTTGCTCGCTTGCGCTCTTGGTATTTCAAATGAAATTGTTGTGGTCTATGCGCAATTATTTCAAATACGTGGAATATACAAGTAGATAGTCTTAGAAGAAAACGGTCAAATTGTTTGTTATTTATTATGTTTTTAGGACACATATACTCTACGAGCGCATAGGATATAGAATATCGCTGGAGGGTGTTTCGGACGGACCAAAACTGTGTGCGCTGTAAAGCACTTGCCTGTGGATGGCATTCTTTGTTTAGATGATTTGTTTGAGAAGGCACCCCATGCAAACATATAATGGCGTGTAAATGGGGGTGGGCCTTCCTGGAATGAACCTGCTGCTTGCTGTTGCTTGCTATGCGCTTGCCTTCATCCCTCTGACCCTCTTAATCCCCAAAAACTTGTAATAATAATAGAGAGGGTACTATATGAAGTGGTCTAACTTGAAAAATTTGTCATTGTTATTGTATAAATATGTAAATTTCATCATCATCATCATCATCATCATACGTTTTGATGCTCTGTTGCTGCTGCTGTAGCTGTGGTTCGTTCCTGTCGCTGTTGTTGTGCTTGCTGGCTGCTGCACTGCACACAACACAACTCTCCGGCTGTTGCGTTTTGTTTTCTTTTCGTCTAAATCACGAGCAACGTATACACACTCTGGCTGTGTGTGCTGTAAAGTATGTTCGAGTAGTCTACACAAACACACAAGCGAACAGGCAAGCACATCTAGTCAATAGTGTCTGGCAGTCACAGTTAAGATTATTGCGCTACTTGATTAATAATATGAAGAAGATGGATACCTGATGGTTGTTCAATGTGTGCTGTACTGGAATATGAATGTTAGGTTATATCTACGTAGATGATAAGAATAATAATAATAATAAACAACACAGTCTATAAATTAATGGAATAAATGTCTGAGAAGAGAGGAATTAATCAGGAAACAAATAATGTAGCGGGAGAGAAGAGAAGAGAAGAGAAGAGAAGTGTGTAAGCGCTGTAGCACAGCATATAGAGAGAACACATAGAGAGCGCAAGCGAAAAGCGAAAAGTATTGTGAGGAGATGCGGGCGTCAGCAGGTCGGTAAGCGTCGTGCGCAGTCGTGTCGGCTGCCATTACTGCTAGCCGCCTCGGCAGATCAAAGCCAGCGGTGATTGGTCGGGCCGACAAGAGAGTACCACGCAGCGTTTGAGCGCCGCATCGTCGCGGCCGTAGTAGTGGAGTTTATACGTTACCGCCAAGCGCCGATAGTTTACTAGTCTATGTTGCGCGTTGCACCTGTGTGCCATCCTCAACAAGCACGTGCCGTGATGGATTCCCGGTGGTGTTGTCGTGTTGTGCGTGAGTGGTGAAGGCAGCTGTGCCATGTAGCGAGGCTGTGATGCCGCGACTTTAGTGAACCATGCCACACGTCTCGTCCAGTGGCGGAGATGATCTCGGCAGTACCGATGAGGTTAAGGTGTTCAAGGACGAGGGTGACGGAGAGGACGAGAAGAGGTCCTCGGAAAACCTCACCGAAGAGAAGAGCAGCCTTATCGACCTCACCGAGTCGGAGGTACATAATATTTCTCTATATTGCTATATTCTAAATTTAAAACTTACCAACAATAAACAACTATTTAGCCAGTTAGAGTAACATTTATTTACTCTCTGATAAAAAATGACATTTTCCTCCGACTGCTTTCGCTTATGCTTTTATGCTCATACTTGTGTGATTCTCACGGTCAAATCTTTTTATAAAAAGAAAGAATATAAAAAAAGTAAATCTCGCGTCACGGCTCATTGCTCAAGACACCAGATTCTCATTCATCCAGTGACAATACATTTCCATCCTTCTTCCAGCGCATACCTGCTGCATTATAACAGCATAAATATTTACATACACACATAACTTTTTTTATTATATACAGTTTTATATCTATACATTTAACGTATAAAACGAGAAGCTGGTGATCATGAAATGAAAATAATTCAACAAGTGGGGCCATTAACTGTCCGGCGGGGTTTCAAATTGCAACATTACATTGGCGCTATTTCGCACAAAAATTTATGTTGGCAATATGTTTTATTTACACAACCACACCTATATTCATTGCCCATTTTAATATTATTGTTGTTGTTATTTTTCCTAACCTTAATGTTTATTTATGCTTGTTTGTTTGTAGGAAAAGTCCGGTGGAAATTATACAAGTAATAAAAATGCATCTCGACCAGATCACAGTCCAGTTTTCGGTAAGTGTTATGTGTGGTAATCAAATCGTTAGTGTTGTGCAGACGAGAAAATCGTTGTTCCCATCCATCCATCGAAATTAACCAGACCCAATTATTATATACCTTTTTAAGCGCAGCGCAGCACCTGCACGTCTCAAATTATTGTTATAAAACAAGGGCAGAATGAGCGAATGAACGAGCGCGCGCAATTTTCATTTACACAATTGCTAAATAAATATTTTCTCTAATGTATGCGTACCAAAGGGGGAAAGAAAGAAATTAGTCAAGGGAGGCCAGGTATAAATTCTTATATGTTGTAAATGTTGTACGCCTAATAAATTATATTTTATAACTTGGCTGGTTTGTCAGTCAGGTAAAGAAGAAGAAGAGGAGAAAAAATACATCACCAATGAACTAAATATTATGATTATGCTCATCATGAAATCCAGCTTGACGAGTAAACTACATATTCAATTAATACACACTCGTTTTTTGATAAACTATTGCTTGCTTTATTCCATAAATGAAAACGGAGAAAAAATGTTAAAAAAGCGGTTATTAATGATTATGTAGACACATTAATAACATTTTGTATAAAACTATAATCAACACGTTGTAATTTTAAATTAAACAAATGTTTGTTTAATAGATTACGTTTACATCAACAACCATTGTGCGCTTTATTAATATTTACTTATTTTTTGCGCAATTTTCGGACGCTTTTTCCACCACCATCATGATTTTGATTTATAGATTTGCTAATGGCTTTTAAGATTAATTAAACTTAACGCTTAACAGGAATGAATGAAAAATAGTGCGAGTTAATAGATTTTTCTAAAATTAAATTTTACATTTTTCTCTGACTGCAACAAAATGACACAAAAGTTCTGATTTATAACTCTTTTAATTAGTAGTAGAGTTTGATACAAGTCCACTGGGAAAATAACTTATCGATGGATTGTGGGAATGTGTGTGTTTCAATCGCTATTCAAATGATCGTGTTAGTTAATCTTAAACTCCACTTAAACGTCAGATTATCTCCGGAGTAAAAATGATACGTGTTTCAATTAATTTTAAAGTTGCAATGTCAAGTGACCTGCAATTTATATAAATGACATTGCTAACTATTTTTATTTATAAATTAACATTGATTGGTAATGGTATTATTGTTATTTTAATTGTCATTTTTGTTTTGTAACAATTTTTAATGAAAATTAAATCAATTGATATTGTATTCAGATATTACCACAACTTAACCTCAAAAATTCTAAAATATATTCTATTTATTTAATTCGGAGTTAATTGGAACTGATTTTCTATTCAAATATTACTACGACTTAACCTTAGATCAATTGAAACACAAAATATGCGATTAAACTTGAGTTTAAGCTGATTTGCACCCTCACTAGAATACATTCTGCAGCCGGCAAAAAGAGAGTCGAAGTACCGATGTAAAATGAGTTATTTTTCGAGGAATCTGTAACAAATTTAGGTTTTCATGTTTTTGTGTGTGTGGCTGGTGGAGACGTTTTTATAAAAATGACATAAAAGTCATTGGTGATAATTTAGGCTCCTTTTTGGTGAGTGTAACATTTGCTAGACTCAGTCGGGGCAGGTAGAAAATTTGTTTTGCTTCTTTAAGAATTTCGACAACTTAATGACAAACCGAAAAATAAATTTATTTTTAATGAAGTGGATGCGATGCGATGCGCTTACGCGGTATACGCTTGTTTTTTATTGTATAATAATATTAAAACATTACAAAATTGCATATTTGATAAACACTATTAATTTTATGAATATTTTACGTTTTGATGTAATTTAGTTGATGGCAAATGTACTAGATTGCCATGAGTTTCGATATTTATCGTAAAAATTTTACGACACTAGCCTTTTTATTATAATAATATGAATTTCAATGCGAAAGCCGTTTCGTAAATACTTTTATAATTATTATTGTTTCTCTCACACATGCATCTGTTGAATATTTATCATTTTTTTCCGAATTGATTGTCATATTTAGCTAGACATTGTGGGTGGTAAAGTACTTTTAATTGGAATAAAGGATACATGTGTATGTGTATACTGAGAATTTTGATAGCGCTTAAGTCATGTGCTGCTTCTTTGTTTTGTTTCCAAGAGTGCTCAAGTAGGAGAGCACTAAACTATGCAAAGAATTATTCCACACAGCAGACAACAGTTTCATTATTTTCACCGAGCGCGCGCTAGCGAGCTCAATTTTATATATAATATTATTTAAATTTCTGTCCCCTCATCGAAATTATAATTTATCGCAATTTTAATACATTTGACGAAATTGTTTAATATAGTCAACCGATTTGAATTTTTATTCAACGCCGCATATTTAGCGCGATGTATTTTGCAAAAAACCGGTTTAGGTACATATACTTACTTACTTATACATTTTTTTTACAAATAATTTTCATTTTAATATTATTAACAGTAATACAATTTGCATTAATTTCGTCTCGGATAAAAATGTTCAACAAATGCCAATACCTTACAAAATACGTTAATTAAAGCTACAATTCACTGCATTGGTTTTTAAATTGCAAACTACTTTATATTTCTTGCCAAAGAAAAACAACTCATAAAAATATTGAATTGTGATAAAATTAATGATTACGTACCTTGTGCGAATATTCTTGTTTCTTAGAATCTAACAGGCATCGAGATTCTTCGGAGATATAACTCATTTCACACCGGTGCTTTATATAGGTACTATTTTATAATTTTTTATTTAAAATATTAACACTGCATTATCACGTTGTCTTTGTTGTAATATGTTATAGATTTATTTACTAACTACAATACAATTTTCATTAATTTTATAAAAAATGAAAAAGCTCTAAAAATTTTATTAAATTTGCCATATGCTGCATTATTTTAACTTAAAGATCATATTTTGTCTAATAATTGAATTGTAATAATCAGTGATTACGTACCTTGTGCGAAAATAACTGATTTCACACTGGTGCATAAGATATAGGTACTATTTTATATATTTTTCTTTATTTAAAACATAAAAACTGCCCTATCACTTTGTCTTTGGTCTGATATTTTATAGATTGATTTAATAACTATTGTACAATACAATTTGCATTAATTATTATATTCTAGAAAAAATTCAATTAAATCTGTAAGACAAGACGTCGCTGCTGCTGAAATTATAATATCTTCTCAGTCATTATGTAGCAATTTATTTTGATTCGAAGCAAGGAGAAAATATTGAATTGTGAAAAATCGTCGTCTTTCTGTATTTAATAATGTCGTTTCGAATGTAAATAACATCATCATTTTTAAGGCTTTTAATTGACAAACATCATTTGCGTAATATCATTTAATATGCTTTTTATCTAAAAAGCAATGTAAATACATATATACAATATTTAATGACTCAATAATATTATAATCCAAGTCAAATATATAGTCCAACCAGATAATGTTCACACAAAAAATACTATGTGTTGTATTGATGATAGAAATTTTATTAATGGGATTAATTGTGTGTGTGTGGCCCGAATTATAAAATTACGCGAGGTGTAAATAAAAAATGCATTAATTTGTTGTGTTGTGTAGCTATTTGTTGAACGATAATATGCGGTTTTATTGCAAAGATAAAACGTGAAAGTAATTTTTGTCAATGTGCGCTAAAAATAGCCGATCATTATTTTGTATAAAGACAATCTTATCTATTTTTTTTAGAGTATAATAATTAAATTGCTATACATGTAATGACTCCGAAAAATATAGAATTATAGGAATATAATTACGAAAAAGTTGATTGTTGATAATTCTTGGGATGTTTACGCAGCTGACCACTAAAAATTATTATTGAGTTTAATTTTCTTTTTAATTACCACGAAAGCATGGAAATTTCAGATAAGTGCAAAAATGATTTTGATATATCGAAATCTGCAAATAATCAATATCAAAATATTAGGAATTTGTCTTCAAATTTGGAGCGAAAGACCTTTTGGCACATCAAAATCTGGGGAACCTAGATTATTACTTGCTGGAATGCGAATTGTAAAGATCGCAGTCTTCAAATTGTTCTTATAACTCCAGGATTTCACAAAACATCTCATGGAATTCTTAAATAAGAGATTTAGAATAAATTACCATCACGTACCTATATCTAAAATAAAAGAAATCTAAATTTGAGTAAAAACTTAAATCACCTCACTAAAAGTAATCTCCAATACTCCTCCTAAGGTGTTTCTGAAATCTACCAACTTTATTGAAAGTCCAATAAAATATTTTAGATAAATTCCTAGAACTAGTCCACCCACCGATTTCGTTAAAAAATAGCTTTAACGCATTTTCCACTATTTGGTTATAGATATAAATATCTCCAGAAATTATTTTGCAGCTTTTCCGTTTTCCAATTTATTACAAACTGGATACAATATTTAGCATTTTACGATTAATGAAAGAATTTTGATGCAGATAAATTCCTAGAACATCCGTTCTATGAGATGAATTAAATTATAAAAGTTTAATACATTGATTTCTTTGAACAACAGCTTTCAAACATTTTCGCCGCTGTCACTAGCGTTATTGCTATTAAGAAATAATCTTGAGCGATTGTTTTGCAGCTTGTAATGCACAAAAAGGCGTTCCTCAATTTACTTACTTACCATACACTTGGCGGAATATTAACGCTGACTGAAAAGAAAAATGAAACAAGAGTCAATGCTTTTTTAATGAAATCATTTTGTCGTAATTTAAAGTAATTAACATCTAAATTCCACGAATGAATTAATAATGATTACGGTCGCATTGTCGAGTGAGTGTTGTGAGGAGTGTGCATTAATTTTTATCGCATCCCGCGCGCGCGGCTTGTTTCTTACTCTACGCGTACGAAATTGATATAAATAAAAAAATACATACATACATGCACACACTCATCCACACACAGCATTTTATCAGAGCCCAAAATAAATATTTACCTATTCCGAGCCGAATTTACATGGAATGCTCAAAAAGCGAAATTCGTGCGCGCATGTTATCTCTACAAAACACAGATGATAAAATACTAAAAAAAATATAAAAAGCGTTCAATAAACATTTCGATAACACACAGTCTGATGTGTCAACTTTGGCAACCTTTCACAGCCAAATGCAAATCAATTTCTTTTTATTACGCGAAATTTTAATTGCATTGCACTTTCAAACCAAACACCAACACCAGAACTATAAATTTTATTGTTTTTTAATTAAAAGCACTTTTATGAATGGGATGAATATAAAGCCATAGCCAAAACAAATTTTTAAAATGAACTTGAACAATAAACTTGATGAATAAAAAAATTTTTGCACATTATTATTATATTATGATTATTAATAATAATAAATTAATAGTTTTTTTTGTCTAATCGAATAAAAATACGCGAGTCTAAAGGAGGAGGAAAAATGTATGAATAAGTTAACATTTCGCTTTGAAATTAAACAATTAACCACTAATATATGCATAATTATAACATTTTAATTGCAACTAAATAATGAAATTATTTTTATGGTTTGTAATATGAAAGGCGTGTGTATACAATGAATTTGCGCGTTGCACTTCACCTCACTCTCGTTTTTATTGCAATGCAAAAATATTTTTCATTTCTTATCATGTAAATGCGCATAATTATTTTTCTTATGCATCATGTTGCATATTTTTTCCTCCTTTTTCGTTTCTTCGAGCTTTAATACGAAATAAAAATTAATTAGCAGCCAGCAGCCAGCAACAGCATTTCCTCTTTCGCATTACAAGCATTTTTCCCGAACAACGCAACCAGCCAGCGTTCAGAAATTATTTAAAATATCTACTCGCACATATACATGACGCACTTGAATAAAATTGTCTATTATAATTATAATAATATATAGATTGATTGTGGGAATTTTTCTAGAAAATTAAATAATTCATTGTTCAAATTACTGTAAAATACGTGTAAAAAATCTATAAAATACAACACAAACGAAATCATAAATAATTTCTATCGGTATGGAAGAAATTACTTCTTAGAAGAATCGGTAATTTTCACGTCCTTTTGTGTATTTTGGCCAAGACAGTCAGAATAATAACACAGCGAAACAAACAAATATTTTTGTTTTGTTTGGCGCCAGGTTTTGGACTAAATTCTTAGATATACATTAAAGTATAATATACCTATTTTGGCAAAGACATTTTGAGCACCCTTGGGAGCTGTTGTTGTGTAATCCTATTTACTATTTTTGTCTTTAAAATAAAATTAATGAATTTGGGCATTTTTGCATTAGTTTCCCAAAAAAATACTTTCTTGGGGACACCAGATATTTCAAAAGCAGCAATTCAGTTATTATTTTTGAAATCAGTAGACCAAAATTCCTAAAATCGACACAAAATCAAATTATTCATTAAAAATACCTGGTTATGTTACTGTTTGGGAGAATTTGAGATTCCAAGCTTGAACGCAATGAAATTTAAAATTGGTATATTTTATAACAAGTTATCTTCCATACTTATGGGGTTGTTTTGTAATCATATTTACTATTTTGTCTTAAAAATAAAATTAATGAATTTGGACATTTTTCCATAAGTTTCCAAAAAAGAACTTACTTGGGGAGCATCAGTCATCACAAAAGCAGCAATTCTGTTCTTACTTTCGAAATCAGTGGACCAAAATTCCTAAGATGGATACAAAATCAAATTAGTCATTAACAATGCCTGGTTATTGTTGAGAAGAATTTGTAATTCCAAATTTGGACGCAATAATAATACATAGTAGTTCGGAGGTGAAATTCCAAATTGACATATTTGGCAACATGTTACCTCCCAATTTTCCAAAGAGCTACAAGAACCATTTCTTCTAATCTTTATCTTAACTCAACTACAAAAAAAAAATCAAATAATTATTTTGTCCTTATACCATTTCATTTACCAGTCCTTATACCCTTTTTTCACTCCCTTGGCTGCAAATTGAATTTTTACATCTTCTGAATTTAGAGCAATAAACATACATCTTTTATAAACAGATTAAGAATAAAATTGATTAATTTTTTGTTATTGTTGCAATATAGTTTATGAACTTATTTACTAGAACTGTTTACAATCCTCACAATTTCTTGTTAAATTCGAATTCCATTAATGAATTTATTTATTTATAAAATAATTAAAAAAGCTTTTAATTGGTTTTAAAAATTGAACATTAATTTCAATATTTTATGTGCGTAATAAAATCAATTACAATAATTAATTGTTGATAATTGGATATAAATAATGTCAAGTAAACTAAACTACATATACAGTAATGATTTTTATATTATATATAACATTGCAATATAATTATATTGTATGGTATTAATTATCTAAATTTAATTTATTGAACATATTTTTATTTTAAACGCACCGCGCTCTATTGTTATTAATGCTTCCACCAATATTATTAGCGCATATATATTGTGTTTTTATTAATAACGAAAATTGTTTTATTGTGATTTAATTTAATTAGCTAGCTGTGAATTAACAATTTATTCGGTTCTTTGTGAATTTCGTTTCGGCTTTATAACATATTTAGAGAAAATGTTAAAAAGTACGATATAATATAATAATTCTAGTGTGTGATAATAATCATGTGTTTGGAAAATTTGTGTGTGAATCGTATTAAATTAATTTTTGCCGGGGAAAAAAAAGATCATTATAATAATACCCAACCCCCTTGAATTTTAATCTAAATACAAATTCAGAAAATATTCATTTTAGTGATAATAAATTTGAAAATTTGTGAAGCGTATTAAATAAATTTAAAAAATTGTTAATAATCATCGGGATAATTATCGTTAATTGCAAAATATGTGAAACCAAATAAACTAAATTAAAATAAAAACAAAAATAATGGTATAAGACCCCCCTTGGATTAGATTTTAATATTACCAATTAATGTAAAACTTCTCAACCGTATTAAATGAATGTTATAATAAATAATCTAAAAA
>JARJDW010011560.1:0-30478 GCA_030264715.1 Adinopsis sp. GC000173
TTACATGTCAGTATAGAGGATAGTATTACCAATTTATCAATAAATAACATTTTGACAATATCTTAAACCGGGCCTTCTAAATGATCAATTCCCGATACTTATTTGACAGAATGTATGTTCAATTTTTAGGGAAAATTTGTGTTTTTATTAATCTTCACAAAATTTTATTGCGTTTTAATAGAATCAAATAAGAATAAATGGATTGTGTACAATTTTAGTAGCAAATCAACACATCACTTTAAAACTTTGCTTTATAATCATTTTCATAATTAACCCATAAACGAATATTGTCATTTTCAATTGTGTCAATAAATAATAACTACATTTAATTCTTAATTTTAAAATGTTTATAATACACAGAAGATTTATTCGGTAAAACTTTAGTCTACCAGTGATTCTCAACCATTGTTCAACAAAAAAATAAATTTAGGTTCAATGACAATTAATTTTCCATATAATGTATATAAATTCTTATATAAGTTAAATAAATGATCAGAATAACACTCAATGAGACAAATTCACTATAAAAAAAAAAGGTTAAAAATCTTTTATGTACCATATCCTTCTATTTAATCAATTTATATCAACCCAATTTACATTAAAAACTAATTTACTATAAATAATTATAAACAAATAATTCATACTGAATCTAATTTATTGAATGTACTCGAACGTCCAGAATTTTTACACAACATTTTAATAAGCTACTGTGTAAAAAAATAGTTCCATTCCTGTTTCTCATTACGCGCAAAAATATAATGTAATTATAACTTTAACCATCGCGGTCAGTTTTCATTATTACAAAAGAGAAAGCTTATATTGTAATCTGCATTTATTTATATAAACAACAAAATATTTATTTTCATGTACGAGTAGGTATATAGAGTTACATAAAATTGTAATTTGCACCACCAGATTGCTTTTTACTTCGATTTATTGGCGTGTGATGTTGAATTTTTAATAATATTTTATTGTATTACTTGCAAAGCATAATTTTTAATAGAATTGCAAATGATTTGTGTAGAAATATAATGAATTATTGAATATTTTATGCAATACTTTGGAATTTTCATACACATACAGACACATACAGTTTTTTTTTGGAAAATTAATAATCAGGTCACATATAGATACATAACATCAGGAATGTTTTGCATAAAATTTATTAAATATTTAAATAAAAATTTACATATTTACTTGTATTATAAATTATTTAGGTTTTTTTCCAGCTAATTTCACATTAAAAAGGTTAGATAGCAAGAAATGTTTAAAAATAAATCTTTCATCTTACCTTTTGGCATTTTTAAATATAGACGATTTTACATACCTAAATGATTAAATAAAATCTTTTAGACTTTATTCTCCGCCTCTCTAATGTAATGATATAAATAAAACACTTTAGAAAATACAAGATTTAAAAAATTTAGACCAGCTTTGTAACATTTTCCGTACGTTATTTTTTTTGAATATAAATAATTTAGAAAAAAAACTTAAAACCTTTTTCTCTAAAAATATACAAAAGGTTTTCTTTGCCTTCATCGATTTCTCGCTTTTTCGAGTAAAAATTTTATGAAATAAATACACATCCCTTTTTTATAGGTCAGCAAATGTTTGAACACAAAAAAATAAAGCACACAAAAAAACGGTAAATCTAAATGTTCAATAATACAAATTTTTTGCTTTAAAAGCTAATTTATATGTAAAATAAAATTAGTAACTTAATATACTGGTGCTCTTTAAAATAAAACTTGAACGGAATTTTAATGAATAATAAATTTGTACATCTTCTTAAACAACCCATCAGACATTTTCCAAATAAACGATTTCTTTTTCCTTCACAGTCGTATTTACAAAATCATTTATTTATCTTACTTGTTGTATTATTTGTTTGCCTTTCATAAATACAATTCGCGTGTATCATTTTCACAAATTGTAGAAGGATATCACTTTCAATTCCTACTCCCACAGTTCAAATTCAGGTTAGGAGGAAATTTTTAAAATTAATTGAATTGCTGGCAATGAATTAATCATACAATTCAGCACTCACCATTATTTCATAATTAATTACTTGGAAGTTACGTTCTTGTACATACACAGTACCCTAATAATTTATTAAAGCATATTTTTGTTAACAAATATGATATTTAGGTAATATATAAAGTATTTTAATTTATTTTATACGCAATATTTGTGGAAAAACTTTTATTTACCATTTTTAATTAAAAACTCCACAAATTAATGAAATTTCAATTATTTGTTGGTTTTGAATATGAGCGAACTGGAACTTTTAATTAACTACTCTTTATCTAATAGAATTAATTTAAATTAAAATTAACTAAAATTTTTATGTAACAAAATATATAGATATAAGTTTAATGCGATAAACATAAAAAATCTGTTTGACTTTTAAGTTGATTTTTGTGCGTATACATCGTAATATTTTATTTGCTTTATTTTTTAAATATTTACGTAATATACAAAGTTTTAATTAGATGCCTACTTGTTTCATAACATGGATAAGTAGGTATGTTAATCGAGTTTTATTAATCATATTTAATAAAATTTCAATTGTTTGTTGGTTTTTTTATAAATGAACACTAGAATGTTTGAATAATTACAATTTGACTAATAAGAATATGAGATAAACGCATTGCACATTTCTTTAATATTCAACCAAACTATTTAATTAATTAAAAACTTTATTTTCACCAATAGGTAGACATGAAAATGTTTTGTTCACAACATTTCGTAAAATTTCAATTGTTTGCTGTGTTAGTTATTATTTTAAATAATTTAAATTTGATTTAAAAATATAAAAATCTAATAATTAGTGCACATATAAAAGTTGAAATACAGAATAAATTAGTATCATCTATTTACATTTTTATGTCAAACAATACAAATCAATAATAAATGTTTAAAATCTTAATTTTTATTTAAAAATACGCACTACGACGCATAAGGACACTTTGCTTACGATTAAAATTATCGTTAAAATTGATTGGATTACGTGTATTATGTAGGTTAATTGGTATTCCATTAAAATGCTGTTTGTTTATCATTATAATATTTTATTTTGGTGTTCGTAGCTAAAAAAACATGAGCGCAGGTAGAAAAAATTTTCATCGTTTATTTTTAATTTAAAATTTGTTGCTTCTGTTGTTATGGTTGTTGACTATTATGCTTATTATTATTAAAAGACATTGAAACCAATTAATATGTTGCACGTAATATGCAATTAGCTTATGTATGCAGTCCAGTCGGAACCATGATGAGGCGCCAGATTGCATTACCTATACGCGTGCATTCGATCTACCTAATATGAAGAAAAAACTTACTACCGGTCTTTCAAAGTCATATATTCTTATGCACGCATTGCAATGTCTTGCCGCTGCTGCTGTTTTTCTGTTCGCGTTGGAAAATAAGGAATTATTAAGTGCAATTGCTGCCGTTGCTGTTTAGTTTTTCGTTTCATGGCTGCTGCGATTTTGTCTCTAACACAAATTATCAATGTTAATTTCAATATTTAAATGTAAATGATCCATCAATCATTCTCAGCAACGATTTGCTGCTTTTTGTTCAACTCCTCAAGGTGTATTTACATTAACATTTTCACAAATATATTATTCATATCTTTATGTTATAAAAAAAGTATTATTATGCAAATGCATATGACTCAATTTTGCCTTTTTTTCATAATGGCCGTAACTTATAAAAATATTTATTTTATTTAAGTATAACATTTAAAATGTGAAAAATATATAAAAGGTATAACTACCATAAGTTAATAGTTAACGATACTAAATATTATAATGGTGTACCAACGAGTCTGCAGCTAATTTTCTTGAATTTATGGATACAATATATGAATTTAGGAATTTGTGATAGACATCAAAAATACAGCATTACTTAACCGATAAAATTTGACACAACTGTGTTCTCAATAAAGGACAACGTGCTAATAATTAAATAAAATCTAAATTACTAAACATATCAAAAACTGAAATAAATTATGATGCAATTATTTACAAGAAAAGTAATTTGACCACCAAGATCATATGACTTGATACCGATAGACTTCTTTTTTGGTAAAAGGGAGCTGTTTTAACATCATATTTGGTATGTAAATAAATTTATACACATTTATAGTATTAGTATTTAACATTGAATGTATGAACGCTATATGCACCTTCTACTATTCATATAATACATGTGTGACATTGACAGAAATTAGATTTCCCGTCTGACATTTATCGTACTAGTACAAAAATGGATGATCTTTGGGCGCCATTGAATACCGACATAACTTAACTTAATTTTTTTTTAATAAATAATGAATAAAAATAAAATGTATTTTGTAATATTGAGTTAATTGAAAACGCTTTAATAGAATTTAGAATAAACGAAATGTAAATATGAGCAGATAGAGAGAACTTTCAATATGTAAACAATTTCTAATTTACATTCAACTATAATATTGAATATAATTATACATCTTACAATGCAAATATTGTAATTTAATTTCGCTTACTTAATTAAACATTGATTGAGTATTACTAACCGAATCGTAATCAAGTTTAACACAGAATGCAGCGCGCTGAAAATTTTAAACAAAATTAAAAAGCACTTTGCATTAACCGCATTTAAATGCTACTACAACAATAAGTTATTGGTTTAATTTCATAAATGCATCGAATGGGATTTGTAATAAAATGCACCACCACTACAAAACGACAGCAACAGCGAGCGCAACTTTTATAATAATAATTTAGCTTTATTAAAATTGGCCAGTAGACAATGCACTATAATTAAACATCATACTTAACCATTTTGCACAAACAAATGCTAAAAACAATTGTGTTCGTTTTTTTTACAGTCAAAATGAAACAGGAAAAAAAATGCTACAAGCTAGTTTTTCGTTGTATTTGTCTAAAGCTTAATCAAATACATAGCCAATAAACGTTTTGCTGAATGTACTGAATTTCCGGCACTAGCTCTTTTTTGCCGGCGTCGTTTTGTGGACATGTAATATCTGACTGTAATATTAAATTTTGTTTAGCTTCAATGTTTTGCAATTTGAAGAAATTGCGCAATTCAATAAAATTTTACGTTATTATTATATTTATACAATTTATGCGTTTCAATTTACGATTAGGTTGATGCATAATTATTGCGGATCTTTTGAGCCATTGTTTTCTTATAAAAATGGGCGTTTTTTATTCTTTTTTCATAAAAGTAATCTTCTCTCTTTTAAAAACAAAAATGCATAGTCGCCATATTACGCTGTAACACTTTGAGAAAGCTTGGAAGGCGGCAGAGTCATTTCGCAATCTCAACGAACTTTTCGGCTAGGAAACCAAATCAAGCTGAAAGATGGTTCAAGAGATTCAAAACATGTGACACAAATTTTGAAGATGAAGAAAGAAGAGGTTGGCCATCGGATTTCGACGATCAGACACACCTTTCTCAAAATTGTAGAGTAAGATTACTTTTATGAAAAAATAGTAAACAAAATGCCAATTTTTATAAGAAATCAAATGCGCGAAAAAATCATAAAAGAGCAGACCTACATTTTTCCCACCTTAGTTAACAATTTAATAATTATCTAGTCTAGACTATCAAATTAGTTCTGCTTACCTAGTGAGCAATTAGTTAACTGAACTATTGTATGCTCTAAGCAACCAAACTATTGTATTTTAATAATAAAGTTAATCGCAAATTTGAATTAAAAATGTAGGATGTGGTAAAAGAACCATTTTTAATAATTTCTTAAGTAAATGTTATGCGAGTTTATAAATTGCACAGTAAATAAAGGCATGTGTATGTAAAAATGGTGTTTAATATGTAATGTGCGTAGTGTAATATAAATCCTAAAGGGCTTAACCTTTTCAACCAAGCGCTTCCACCAAAAGTTGCCTAATTAAAGATCAACACAGCCATTATTATTTTATTATTTTCCGCAAGAAAGGAGCGCACCAATTTTTTCATCATCTCATATTGTATTTTATTTCTCTTATTCTCATTCTTATATAAATTCA
Source organism: Adinopsis sp. GC000173 (assembly GCA_030264715.1). Taxonomy (NCBI): domain Eukaryota; kingdom Metazoa; phylum Arthropoda; class Insecta; order Coleoptera; family Staphylinidae; genus Adinopsis; species Adinopsis sp. GC000173. The sequence continues at coordinate 6,039 of JARJDW010011560.1, forward strand.
CCACAAAGTTGAAGAAGCTATAAATAAATACTTGTGCTTATTATAAATTTTTAACGTAGTAATTCCGCTAACCAAAAAAAAAGAATAAAAAATGAAACAGCAAAAATGTTACAAATCTCTAGTAAATCTCTGATGGATTTACTAGGTTGAATCTTTAATTATAATTTTTTATATGCACTGTGTTGTTGTATAAAAACCGAGCACAATTTATGGTAATTTTATGCAAATTAAAAATTGCTTTATAATTGAGCGTTAATTCCTTTTTAAAAATCAAAAATTCATAACAATTATTGATTTATCGCAATCCAGCTGAAAAAAAACAGTTAAATATTTATTAAAGCTGATTGATTTAAAACCTCACGAATCATTCTATATCTATAAAAAGTAGTTCAGATCACTTATAATTAAAATGCATATATCCCTGAAACCGTATTATAGATTATTTTATTCTTTAAGTAGTCTATAACTAGAAGAGTTTTACAATGCAATGACATACTAAGTTAATCAATCATATCTTCAGAGAGATTTTTGAGAAAACCCAGCAACTAATCTTTATCTGCTGTAGAGGAAATTATTACTTAGCACAAACACTAGGACATGTAATAAATTCATACTCATTGGAAGACTGTAACTATACTTATTGATTTGGAAATTTAAGAAAATAATATATTAACAATATCAAAGTATATTAATTCCTAGTTTTCATTATTATAAAATCAAAATCGTTTGATTTAAGTCGGTATCATAACTGAGAATGGATTCCAAGTTGAAAATAGTTCAATTTTCTTTGCCTTTTTTAATAGTACTCAAAGATGTAATACAAATAATGAATATGTCATTGCATTGTAAACTCTTCTATTTATATGCTATTTAAACAATATAACAATCTAACATACGGTTTCAGACATATTTATATTTTAAATATAAGTGATCTAAACTACTTTTTATAGATACCCCGCCCTTAAACTTTGGATGATAACAATCGAGAGAACCAAACATTTACTGACATTTATTTTGCAAGCATTGTTTTTCGCGCGACCACGTGATGGATGCTTGAAATGCGAGCCAATCTATCAGATTACTTACCAAAAAATTATCAAGCTTCATGAGTACACATGTGCGCACCCACACGCACTAATATCTATTGCAGAACAATTTATTATTTATCGACAACATACAACTAAGAGTTATGTTCTTCCATAATGCTGAGATGAATTTTTTGAGGGAACTTGGATTGTAGTAAAATAAATTATCGCATCTAAATTGATTTAAAATTAAAAGTGATAGAACAAACTTTAGGATTAGCATTAAAAATATTTCCTTTTTTATATATCTGTATTTATTTTCGCACACAATAAATTGAACTATTTATTTATTGTAATCTTTTTAAATTCTATTTTCGGCGATTGTCCTAATCTAATCTAAGATATATTATCCTGATTCGCATATTTAAAAACTTTATTTGTGCTCAAAATAAGTGCCGGATCTGGTTAAAACTATGGACAGGGTGTATGTTTTTCGGAGAACATAAAAATCCGAAGAGATACGTTTACTAATGGCATCATATTCCAATTTACTATTAGTGAAGGATTTCTACATAAATCAAAATATACCTACTCTATTTAGATGCTTTAATTCATTATTTAATTTATATTTTATAAATAATTATTTGTATACCATTTATTATATCATTAAGCCATTAATTTAACATATTTGAATGTTTCTTTATAAAGAGAAACTCTTTGGCCGACATAAAATTACATCACTCCTTTATGTTATATTTGTTTTTCTTCTAATCCCCCTCAATCTTTTAAGCTACTTTAAATTTAACTTTCATTCTCTGTGGAGAAAATATATTAAAAAGCTTAAAGCACTATTCTTTACATACGCTTATTCTGATATACTTTTTTTTGGAAAAAAATCCTGGATTTATTGCGGCGGCGAATATATAGGAAAAATCACATCCCCGTATCGTAATATGCAATATCTCACTATAGATGATGTCTATTAATAATCAATTTTCACCATTGCAATTTGTATTTTATACGTTTGAATAATTTTTTGCATGCGACAATTTTAATTGCTAATTTACATCAGTGTTGCACACTGATTGAAATCTCAATTTAAATGTGAAATGCATCGTGTTTAACACTTTTCATATAAAAAGCAAAATGAACAGCACACAAATTAGAGAAAAGTTATATTGATTTGCACATTGACAGTCGATTTTACGATTTATCAAGTTTTTATTATTATCCGCCTAACATTTTTCTGAAATTGTTATCATCCTTATTCTTATCTTAAACGAAATCGATTTGCTGGTAAAATTTAATGCATATCAAAAAAATTTGAATATCAATTTTATCTGTTCCAAAATAGTTTCTTAGGCAGCTACACACCAATTGTTTTTATTTTTGGTAAAAGCGCTGGTCTTCAACCGGGATGGTCTTCAACGTGTTCGTTATACTCTTTGGGATAATTTCTAAAGTCCTAAAATTACGTCTTTTGAGGACATTTTGCAGTTATTGGAAAAGGAAAAGGTTACAAAGGCTGAAATTAGGGGAATTGGCAGGTTGGGGAACTACAGTAATGTCTTAGAAGGTAAATAAACGAGAAAGAAGGGCAAGAAGAATCCATTTGTCTGCAGCCTTTCAATTTACCTTCTCTCAGACTCTGTGACTATTTCCTTTTTTCTAAATTAAAATATGTCCTCAAAGAACGCCATTTTGGTACTTTCGAATTAATCCAAAGAAAAACGAGCATTCTGAAGACTTCCTGGGCTGCTACAAAAATGGGAACAACTTCGCAATCAGTTACCTCTAAACTCATTTTTGTGGTTTCCCAGCCTCCCAATTCATCTGTCTTCAGCCTCTGCGATCTTTTGTCTTTTCGTAAACTGTAAAATGTTCGCAAAAGATGTCATTTCTGAACTTTAGATAAGATCCAAAGAAGTGAAATGTAGATGATGAAGTGGGAACAATGTCTACATCGATGTGTAGCTGTCCAATGAAACTATTTTGAACGAGATAACAGTGATTTTTGAAAAAAAACTAAAACATTTGCAAATAATTCGCATTACCTTTATACCAACAAACGCATAATATACCTAATTTATATAGGTAGAAGGGCATTTCCAATTACTGTTATAATTAGATAATAATTTATTTTATGAAAATATCCTAAACAAGCGCAGTTATATAATAAATGAATATTATGTTTGCGGTTAAAGGAAATTATAATTTGAATAAGTAACCGGGCGTGAAAAATATTGCAACGCATTATCTTAATTAATTTTAACGCAGTGGGGTGAAGTGCGAAAAATCTAACAATGAATGTGACCTAGTTGTGTAGAAAATCTGCAGCACGTTGTTGAATATGTTTGAAGTGGATATGCAAAGAGCGGAACAGATGCTTCACTTGACCGTTATATTGCAGCTGACAATTGTAGATAATGGTCGCGTGCCATTATATAATCCACTCTTTTTTTCTAATTACCAATTCCAATTCAAGATCAGCCCAACCAGCCCGACATGCTTTTTAATTCGGGTTGAAATCTATCCGATCGTCGTAGCATTATAGAAATGTGACCGACCGTTGTTGATAGAATTTAATTATCGATTTTGAAACTTCATTTCTTGCATGCGAACATGCTTCAAGTTGTTCGGGGAGACTGTGCGATGAAATTTATTATCCTCGACAGGGTCCAAGTCTATTCAATGATATTACTAAACGCTTTAAATTGTTACTGCAATGTTCAAACAGTTTGCTGGCAATTTTCCTTATCACATGCGCAAACTTACGATAGTATACTGTAGGAAAAAAATCAAAACAACGATAGCATAGTAGCAAGAAATATTTTATTGTCGCGTAAATAAATGACGCAACTCTTTTAAGAATTCCCTTCGTATGTGAAGGCGAATCCAGCTATAAAATAAAATTTGAAGGTAAACTTCGCTAATAATAATTTCAATTTTATTTTATTACCTATAGAGCATTGTTAATTTAATACAATTCATTATGCGCCATCTAAAAACTAAAATTTACGATCATAAAATTGTGAAGCCGCACTAGAAAAAATTAAATTAAATTAAGAATTAACTAATTTATCATCGCTCGATCTTAAAATCGCGTGCGAAACTTTATAAATTATTTATATATATATATAAAATGAAATTCGCTTTCTTGTAATTTTATTACACGTACTACGAAAAGTCTAGACTTTTGCGCGCTGCACAATTAACGTTAATGTTTAAATTAGATGCTGTGTGTTATAATAAATCAAACAAAAAATTACAAGTTTGTCGTCGTCTACTTTGTGACTATTCCGGGGCTATAAAATGTAATTAAAACGTGCATTCTATTTTCATATCTATATCCTTTTGTACTTATTAGAGTAGTATACTGAATATTACCAAATTCTTCTGATTCCTTTGGAAGCATCATCGGGGAATGAATAATCATCAAAATTGGTAATGAATTTTTTGCCACAATGGTCCAATACAATTTGTTTAGCTCAAAATCTTTAAGCGATAATTTAAACAGTTGAAACAAATTTAATTTTGATTTCTAATTTGATATTGTTACAAATTTTCTGTGGTAAAATCATTCGTAATACTTTCCAGAAATACCTAAGTCAAGTTAGCAACTTGGCACCGATTTTCTACAGTTTTACAAAGTTCTGATTTTTATTGAAGTTAATTTTACCCAACGTTAAGTTTATCGTTTACTTTGTGACTATTCCGTCTATGAAATGTAATTAAAAGCGTACACTGCACCATTTAATAATTGATGTCGCGTTGTGAAAAATGATAATTTCATTTAGATATAGAGAAACTGTTTGCCAATGCGCGCACGATGAAACGAAATAAAAACACAACTTTATATGTGTGGTAAATAAAGCGGGTTATGGTTTTATGTCCTAACAGTGTCATTAAAATTTTGCATATAAAGCGAGATGTAGTCTTTCAACCATGTAAATCTTGAGTAATCCATCACACATGCACATAGGACTCGAACCATTGAGAAAAAAAGGAGTATATGCAAAACGCGTTTTGACTTTTAAATTTACAGCATAAATTTTTATATCATGTGTGTGAGAGAGTATATATATCAAAAATCAATGGAAATAACTTTCTTTCTTGACGTGCCAATGGGAGCAAAATCTTTCAGCAGTGTGTTAAAATCAGGTATTGGGTGGAATATTGAAATATCACAAATTATAAAGTATGACGAAATGGAAGAAATATAAATAATACTTTTTATTCATTACCCCACCAATTTATTATTTTTATTTTATATAATATATCATTCATTTGCAATATTTAAAATAATTGCTGCAAATTAGCGAAAATAAAAGCAAAATTAAAAACTCTTAAATGTAAATATACCAAAATATAAATAAAAAATCAGTTTCATTACTTTTATGCCAAACCACGTATATAAATGCATTATACCTCTTTACAATGTAACTATTCCAAATATTAAAAAATACTCTTTGAAATTACCCATCTTGTAAAGTAATTTTCCCCCTAGATGCTCTCTTTGTAATTTTTAAATAAATAGATCTCATAAACCAAAATCGCTTCAAATTCAAATATAAAAGGCAAAGTTTTGACGAGCTTTGATCAAGAAGCACAGCGTACGTCTATCTATACGTATAACAAAAGTTTAGAATTAAAAAGGCAGCTTACTCAAACATAAAAACAGCATACCTGTATATTTATTAAGAAATTTCAAATGCGATGTAAAACAAATAATAAAAATACGTAGATACATACATATACCTACTAGTTTTTGCGCAGCCAAATTTTTAATATAATTTTTATTAAATTCTCGCTGGCGCTTAATTAATCATACATGAAGTAAATCTGCTTTGTGAACAAGCAGGAAACAAAGCGTTTTATTTTATTAATTAAGTAAATGCGCTCCTGCTCCCTCTAGGTGTGTGCAAAATAGATTTTAATATAAATAAAATTTGGTTGCGTTTGAATGTGGTTGGTTGGAAGGTGGAAGGCGCGCATTGATATTAATTAATTATTAAATCCGCATTTCATAATTAAATGCCATGGCAAACAATGGCAGCGTATATGTATTTAAAATATTGCAAATTATTAAAAACAATATAGTTACATCCATAAGCGTGTTAATACATGAATATTATTAATACATATTCAATTCAATTAGCGGATTTCATACTATTAAAACGAAATTACAAATTAAATTTGCTTATTGATAGATTTAAAGCTTATTTCATTAATTAAAATATTTTTACATGCCTCCGTCCTTGTTTGCCTTGTTTACACCTATCTGCGTCTAGCGGCAGGTAAAGTGGTAAAGTAAAAAATGCTTAGGCAGGTAAAGTAAGGAATGCAACCTTTAATTTCAAAAGTTTCCAGGTTAGTTGCGTACGTGGTTGCACATTTTTAATTTGGGAATTGAACGGGTTGAATCTATTATCAATGATATATAATTGATTGTCATAAACCAAATAGCTAATGTTCAGAAAATTAAACGATTTTATAACTATATTTTACGTTTTACGGTTTTTCAATTTTGACGTTTCTAAAAATTGTATGTCTAGTGATGCTAGTGATATTGATCATGATACCAACTTGTAAATAATAAAGTTACTTCTCAGTAATATTTATCTGTCATCTGTGTCATTAAGTGTAAAACGTTTAATTTTTCTTAAATATTTTGTCGGCATGAAAAATATTGTACGTTATTTGGCAGGCAAGTGCTATTTTACACGCTTACTCGGCAACTGTAAAACCGCCATTATCTGCCCTTGCAGTTGGCATTTTTAATTAACATTTCTCTATATTGACATAATAACAATAGGATAATATTAGATAAAACTAGTTCAGGCGTATTAATTCCACATTTTTTAGTATTTGAAACCAGACGGCAATATTATTGTCGTAGAGATACAACTGGCTTTCAGTTAACAGCAAACATTTCATTAGATTCGTTTCGCATTAAAGCAAATATTTCATTACTTTCGTTTGGGGGATTTATTAAACTGAAAAAAACGGAGTTTGGATTTAGATCTGTGTCAAATATTTACTCAAAAAAAATATATCTTCAAAAATCCAGCAAAAAATAAATAAAAATTTTGTCTGGAATTAGTAGTTATCAAAATAAAGCAGGGTTACGACGTATATTGTACACCCAATTTTGTATTACCATATTCATCAAACAACTGTTGAATAATATTCTACCATTTATTTAAAATTGGCTGCTTTAAATGATCAAATTCTTGATTAAATTGCAAATGCTGTAGATCATTGGTTCCTAGTTTTTTATTATTGATGAACCGGTAAACCTAAGAATATTTTTTGAGAACGAGGTGTAATATTAAGTATACTATAGGATTTTATAAACCAAATACGTGAAAAAGAGCAATAATGATGAAATTAACTTCTTAACTCTGATATCTTTGATCTCTGTGTTAATATTAATCAAATAAACAGTAAATAGTAAATATGAAATAATCATGTTACACTTAAATATTGGTAAAGTTTAAAAAGTATTTAAATTATATAAAAATTGATCATTACATTTGATATTATTTGAAATTACACTTTGAACTAAAACTTAAAACTTAAAATATTAAAGATAAACAAACAATTTTCACACGCTTAAAAGTAAGATCTTACCTGCGTAAAATGATGTTTTTAACCCAGTTTTGTTACATCTATCAGAATTATTACATCATTTTATTTACTTTCGCAAACTGCAATAATGTAATTTGCCTAATTAGATTTGCGTTAATTTAGAGAAGCTGAACGAATTTCTTCTTAGATGCTTTAAATATAAATTTATTACATTATATAAAACGCTTTGATTGTAATTACTTTAAAAATAGAGAGATTGCGCACAGATAAAACAGTATGAAGTATGTATGTAGCTTTATCTCTGTCGGCTGCGAAAGAAAGTGAAAATAACAAATTCTATATAAAATTCCATTTGGAAACCCTTCCATAATACAAAAAGCTATCATTTCTTGTTCTGTCATATTTGGCATATTTTATAATAATAAAAAAAGGTTTTTCCTCTCGAAGATATTTTTTGGTAAAGTTTAGACCTCTATTTTTCCTTTTCGCAGTTTCATACATTTTCAATATTCAATTAGGGTGGACTGATGGAAAAGTGAGCATAAAAATATTTCCCCAACAATGCATCAATACTGAATACTTAGTGGTGAAAAAACAAAATATATACAATCAAGCAGCGAACATAAATTAATGTACATATTTTAAACTCTTAGCATTTAAATGGATGCTTTTCCAGCCAGCCCACGCAATTTCTAGCTGAAAATGATGATGCACGATCACATCCCGGCGATTTCATTGAGCATTTAATTTTAGACATTTTTTCCGTTGGCGAGGAAAATTGAACAAATTTGCCATTCACCTTTACACCCACCAACAAACAAACAATTCAATATTTTACTAATAAACATATCGAATAATTGAATCACATCAAATATATTTTTAATAATTTTATAACAATACCATTCGTATTTTTTGTATTGATTTAAAATCCAAATAATAGTGTAAATAGTATTGTATTTTTAGAAATGGTGGATGCACATACAAATAAAAATATATATAATGCGAATTAAAATAAATAACATTTCATAGAATATGGAATAAAAGCTTGTTGTATTACAACTAAAAACAATTTACATATAAATTATTAAAATTTTTTGTTCGTAAACATATGTACAACAGAACTAAAACATTTAATACATTTTGAATTATTTGAACTGATATCCTAAATCTTTTTTGTATTAACAATTAAATTAGTTTTATAAATATTGTGTAAGAAAGAACAACAAATGATCGATAGGTTTTGTTTTCTTTACACTCTGAATTTTTTAAAACCATCAACTCAGAATTATTCTGTTCTAACCTTCTGAAAATTTCAGTTGTTTCATTCGTTTTTAGTAAAAGTCATTTCTATACCACTGCAATGAAAAAACTTTCAAATACAGATATAACCACGGGCGATAAAGTTATAAATTAAAACGAGCAACGGTAAAAAAATGTCACCGCGTCATAGAAAAGTGCAAAGGGTTAATCATTTGTGTGTAATGAATAACAAATTTGCAGTAAAATATTCTAGTGGTTAGTTATATGACCAGAAATCAATAGCCTATCGCCCTAAGGAGCCAGATCGTCTTTACGAGACCACCACAAAGTATTCTAAAGTTTCATAAATAATTATGTATGCTTTAATCTAGTGTGATTAATTAGATACATACTATTTCTTGATAAATTATAATATAAATAATATTGTGTAATTGTTACTTACAGTTACAAACGTTGAAATATGCTCGAGAATATCATCTTACCTGAAATAAGAAAATAAAAAATGTAGATATTTATGATTTAGCTTTGTTATACTTAACTAGAGCAGCCCGTTGCTAACATAGTTGGCAAATAAATGACAAACTTATTTTTTTATATTTGGTTTCTTACTGTCAGTTTGACAATTATTTGTTACTATAACCTAACCCAGTGTTGTAATGACAGCAGTGTATAATGTACTAGATTCTGGGGGAAAATTGTACTAAAAACATTATGGCGGCAAATTCAAAAAAAATTATACTTTGTTGAAGGGACTAGCTCCTTATAATTAAAGTATTAATATTATAGTGTTTTAATTTATTAATATATTAATAAATTAAAACACTCCTAATTAAATTGACGGTTAGTCTAGGTGTTATAAAAAAGGTCAGCATAATCGCAAATTATCAGATTTATTGGAAGTTTATTGGATTTATTAGAACAGCTGATAATTTGCAACACTTTTACTGATTATTTATAAACATGATAAATTTAATCTATATTCCTAATTAAATTGGCCGTTAGTTGCACTGTAAGTCATTGCGCATCAACATGTAACGTTAAAATCATTATATTATATTTAAATTATCATTTAAATGTCATAGCATAAAATTGTACTAAAAATCAAAGAAGTACTAAATAATGTTTAACTGTACTGATTGTGAATCTAGTACATATGTACTAAATATAACTTACTTAGTGACTTTCGGTTGGCACGGTTCTAGGATTTGCGATTAACTTCATGCGCTATGGAATGACAGTAGTGCTTTATATAGGTATGTATAATTACTATAAATATTAAAATTATTGCACTCTATAAATTTCGAAAATTGCAAAATTGTTACCTATAAGATGGGGTGGACTAAGATTGCAACATGTTCTTTCAGTTAGACTTTCATCATGTATTTTAATTATAATTGTAACAATGAACATAATATAGCTATCAATATGCAATGAAATTAACCAGCTATAAGACACAATGTTTAAAACTCTAATCTAGCGGGGCAAATTCGTAAGCAGCCGAAAACAGGCGTTTGTAACTTGTTGATATCTACTTTCCTATATGTTATGTTTTAAAATCTCTGATCTGATACAATTTATCGCAACCGCAAAATAATTGATAAATAAAAAACTTTACCAACAAATGGTGTGGAAACAAATCGATAATAATGACCACCGCGTAAACGAAAAAGCAAAATTTTATTGTAAGCGGTAATTGTTTTGCATCCACTGCAGGTGCATTAAATTGCGATAATAAAATAACCCCTTCATGCATGTGTAGGTTTAATCGACCAACAATTTAATGTTGTATACATATATACATACTATACATTTATTTAATAGAACAGAACAAATAAATTTTCATTATTCGCTTTTATATATAAATGAGAATTACCGCCGCCGCGCGGCGCGTTCATAATAAAATAGATCGTTTCTAGAAAGAACACCTAATTGCGTGTATATTTTAATTAGGAACGTGGTGGACGTGGAGTGTTTATTGTTAAATTTATTGCTAAATTTCTACCTGCTTGCTGTTTGTATGCGCAGATATAAATTACTTTTAAAGCTTTCGTAATTTTTATTTCTGATCATCAATCGATATGGTGGTAGTGGTGGTGTGTGCCAGAACATTTCAATTAAATTGTTCAAATAGAAAACAAGAATGCGCATTCAATGTTTGTTCATAAAATTTTAATAAATGCATTTTTGTATAGATATTGTTGCATATATCGTACGCTATATTTGTTTAATATCCACTAATACAATTTAAAAATGCAAGATACATTTTTGTTATTGTTAATTTTTTGCTCAATTGGCTATTTTTTCCAGTAAATAAATTTTAAATACATATTTTTGGTAAAACTGTTATATTTAAACATTTATAATTCACTCTATGCTAGTAGGAATGCAGTAAATTGTACTATGACAATAAGAGTATTATGAGTAGATTGGAATAGATATTTTTAAGTAATCTTAATTTTGGATAACAAAATCTATCATCGTCTACCTGTTTAGAGTTATCTACATAATTAATGATTGTATTTTTGAATACGCACTGAATAATATTGCTTGCCATCCTACCCTTTACAATTGCATTTCGAATAAATTATCATTTGAATGTTGAATATAGTCAATGGATGCAAAATCCGGACTATAAGCCAAGTGGGTGTTTCAGGAAGTAAAATGCAGGAAACATCCAATATAATATGCCAATCTTTAAATATGTTTTGCTCAACCTTCGTGTTGACTGGCAGTGTGATTCCTATTTTCGTCCTCATTTCACTATGCGTAAAATAGTAAAGTTCCAAATATATATTTAAGGCAAGACAAGTTGATTCGATATTAGGATTTAAGATTCTTTAACTCTGGAATGATAAAAAATCAAATCTACATAGAATTAAAATCCAAAAACTATCTTAAAGAGTTAATAGATATGTAATCGCAATAATAAACCTTGCACGTATTTTAATTTAACCCTTTCAGGTCGAGTACCTATTCTATTTGACCACGTTTTCATTAATTATTTTATTCATAACAATATATATGCAGTGGAACTGCACTTTAACGGGCTTGACTCTCAGTCGCTATCTTGAACAACAGAAGCACCCCAACTATGCCGCTTAGGCCTAAGACTGAGAACATGGTGAGCAGTTCGGTTAAGAAGTAGTGGTAGTTAGAGATGTGGTCAGTCTTAAGGTAACGCAGTAAACGTTAGGAACTCCAAAGCTGTCTTAAGATCGAGCACATCTGTATCTATTGTTAATATAATATCTAACAGAACTCTTTTGCTTTATGCTTGGCGCGCTCACTATGTTCTCAGCGTAAGTGAACTATCCTGATTCCTATAGTTTCCTGTTAGAATTATGCTCCTCCTTTGACTTTCCTTTGACCTAACAAAACCGCTAGCAAACGACAAAACGACAAAACTTAAATACAATTTTTGTTGGTTTTATGTTCAATATAAAAATTTATTTAGAGCGCATTCAAAAAATGTTTTGCTTTTGAAGAGAAAAATTTCATTATCTGGAGAACGGTGCAAATAATCAAACCGCTTTTTGGTTACAGACCAATGTAGTATCTATTATTATACAATAGTAATTATTAGTGATTTGCGTGTTACAAAACCGCAAAATTGTATATGAGCCCTCACTTCGTATATCTATATGTAAATGTAATTTTGGGAAATATTGTAATTCGAGCTGAGATTGATTTATATAGTTTTCAAAGCATCACTTAATAAAAAATGTACAATCAATAAATAATTGTTTATTCGAGCAAATTATTTGTAATTCTGTGGAGACAATTTGCTGAATAAATAGAAGCACTATTTAATACGCTGTTAACAAAATGTCTATTTCAAAGTTGTAAACTTCATAGTATTACGTTTCTAAAAAATTTTCCCGCCATTTTATAAAAAAAAACAAGAGATAAAAAAGCCTTTTATAAAATAGTTTTAAAATCTGAGTTAACTATGCCATCTATAATAAAAAAGTAGTAAAGTATTCATGCAAACTAAGTACCTACCTACTAAGTTTCTTACAAGCATATTATTTGGGATTAGTATTATGGCCCTTTTAAAATATAAATTTAAAAGGCAGCTAGCGCTTGTTTGTGAAAATTTACAATAAATTAGTTTCAGTATATAAGCTCATTAATTAAATAGACACTTGTTATTTTTAATTAATTGAATTTCATTAAAAACGCGGCGCGGCTGAAAAGCGGATTTTTAATTTACGTGCAATTAATTGCTTCGCTATACAAAAAAAAACACAGCAGGTTGGTACAATTTTTTATTAACGAAATAATTGTTTCCTATATCGGAAAATATTTAATCGGAATTGTAAATAATATTTTTATAGTAAATGTACCTTACATGAAATTTATTGACTCTGGCCATTAAACACGACTTTTGTAGCTATATTTTCAGCTCAAGGAGTTGCAACGTATGTGTACACAATGTAAGCGTTGTGCTACAACATTTATTTATAATCGTTAAACAATCTCTATTTATTACCTTTCTTAAAAAGTAAAGAGATTAGATTTTAGTATTTTATTACAGTTTAAACACTTTTTAAGTAAAGATGATAAAAAATAATCAATATATTTGTGTGTGTACTAGGTAGACGATATTAAAGAGACACAACGTAAACAACAAAAAATCGAATGGTTTAAGGTTTTATTAAAAAACGTAAGCTGAGTAAATTTACGTAAGTAGTTTGTTGCAATAGATTTCAACTTAGTTAATTTCTTCTTGGAATTCCGTCAGACTACAATTTTAAATTTGATGGTCAGCTCTAATTTTGAATTCAGATTCCTTATTGGGGTTAAATTTAATTTTATAGTAATTACATCGTAGGTAGACTATTAAATTAAAGCAATTTGTCGATAAATAATTTTAGAATAAAGAAGATGTTGTTAAATCCAAGTAACACGAACTCTCAAGAAACTAAATATTGAAAATTCAATGTTTGAATTTCGCAGGATGTTGAAAAGGTGGAATTGTTTCTGAGAGATTTTTCATTATTACTTTTGATAAAGAATGGATTGTGTTTGTGTCTAAATCTACATTGCATTTTGTGCCGCCTTTTCCCAAAGAGCATATAAGGACATCTACGACTTCTAAAATATAGGAATATTTTTGTGTCAAAATACTATAGATACTAATATCTAAACATTATTTAAATTTTTTCCAAAAGATAGTTCCCATAAGATTAAAATCAGAACTTAGAAAAGCACTACACAAAAGATTCATATCCGAAATTTGGATCTGTAGAAAAAATCTGGTTTAATAAAGAAATCTACACTGAAATATCGATTCTTTGTTTTGATTTCAATTTCTTACAGATAGGAAGTGTAAAAATACTATAGATACTAAGATGTAAACCTCATTTCAAATTTTTCCAAAAACTTTTCCAAGATTACTCCCATAATATTAAAACCTGAACGATCCACACATGAAATTCTAAATATATAGTTTTGGACATCCGAAATTTAGATCAATAGAAAACATCTGAAAAAAAATCTACACTGAATTATCAAGTCTTTTTTTTAATTTAGATCAAATTTCGACTACGTCATCAAAAAATATAGTTTCGTCCAAAAATATTATAGATATTAAAACTTGATTTTAAATTTTTCTTGGACACTTTGTATACTCAATATACACTTTTAGAAACTTTCGAACGCAAGCTTTATCTTAACGTCAGTAAACTTATACGAAAATCTTAGTTTTAATTACTACCGATAGTACCGAAGCGAGTCAATCAAAAATTCACAATTATTACAATAATTAAACTTTACCCGCCGTGCGATATTTTCTAATCAATAATCGCGTATATGTGAACGAACACACAATAACTCTCCACAGAATTTCCACCGAGTATATGTATGGTACATAGTTTTGCAGTAATAATGAAAGTTTTAATCAAACCGAAACTATACTACTAAAATTATAAATTCGCCATGGCATTAAATTTTAGAGTTTAGAAAAGCCGGAGTATTTGTTTTCATAACATTTTTAAATAGCTCAATCGCTTCTTACGTTGCGTTGATCGAGTTATTTGTGCGTGTGCGTGTGTGTTGACTTAAAAGCGCTGCCAAATTGAATATGTGCAATGTTTATGCAAATAAGTTATTAATATCTTTTTTGCTTGTTTTGTTTCATTTTAGGCTTAGGCTTGTTAACATACACTTTGGCTAGAATAGTAGTAATTTTTAGTGCAGCTCCAAATTATTTTTTAGCTTCACCAAGTCCAGTTAAACCGAAAATTTTTGATGGATTCTTCTTTACTCAGGAAATTTTTGCGACTTTCTTTGATATTTGGCATTTTCCATCAAATCTTTTAAAGACTTTCATCAAACTTGATGGAAACTAGAGAAGAACGAACATTTTTTGATGGAAACTCCCAAAATCAAAGAAGAAAGTCGCAAAAATTTCCTGGGAACAGAAAAATCCATCAAAATTTTTCGTTTTAAGTGGACGTTTTGATGCTAAAAAAAGGCTTGAAACTTTTCGGAAAACCCACGTATGTAAGTACCTATTTTTGCAATATTGTCAACAATAAATTGATTTGTTGGAATGTCAACAACCTTCAAAAGTATTTCCAACTGAATGTTTTTTGTTATCATTAATCAATAATAAATTCAAATCCACATTAAATATTTAGTCTATGAAAGTAATCGATTATATTATATGTTTCAATTATCAGCGCTTAAAATGTAAGGAAAATATTTACAATTCAATAAACATTTTCACATTTATAGAATATATGAAATGTGTGGCATAAAAAATAAATGAAAAAAAAATTGTGATTTAAAACATTGTTTAATATTTGATGTTTAAATGAGGTCAACGTCAGATTTTATGTAATACATACAAACGAGCATATAATAATGTTGTATACTAAACTTTTTTCTAGTAAATTTCCATTGAGTAGTTTACAACAAAATTAGCATTTATTTAAAAATGAAAAGCAAACAAAAAAAAAGATTTTTTTGTCGCTGAATATAGAAACTAAAGGTTAAGGTTACACACATTCCCTGAACGAGCGACGACGAGCATATTTTTCTAAACTAAGATTTTGTACTAGAGACGAAAAAATTTTTATCTGTATGTCTGTATATGAATGTGCTCGTGCGCTGCTTCATTATTTTCGACGTTGATAAATACTGAGCAACGTTATCATTACAAATAGATAAAATATTCTTTTATCACGTGTTTTGTTCCATTCAATAAATTAGCTAAAAAGTAAAAACAAATAGAAACTCACTTAAATGTAATAAACGAAACATTTTCATTCAAATCACTATGCCTTACAATAATTAAACTTTACATATTTCATTTGATTATTTATTCATTGATTTAATGGTTATTATGGTGAAAATTAAATTTATTATTAAAATCATCACTAATTCAAACTATTAATTGCATTTTCTAGTACAAATTAATAATTATTTACTAAATATTTCAAAACAAACATTTTATGTAATAAGAATATGGATTCCAGCAACTAAGAAGTAATGCTTTATTTTCTTATAGTGAAATCGGGTTCCTCGAAACCAATATTATAATGCTAACAACTCGGCGCTTCATCTAAGTTTGAAGATCGCTGGTTTAGATCAATATAAAGTCTATTTTTTGTAAGAAAAAAAATAGATTGGTTATAAAATAGTAAGAGTATTATGTACATTAAAAATTGCTACCTTAAATTATTGTTGTAGTAGTATTTATCATCCGACAATGTTTACTCCAACCAAATATAAATTTTGCTTGGTTCGACAAATGTAATATCGGAAAATATTCTTGAGAGTCTTTAGCGTATGGCTATCAAATAATAATAAATAAATAATGATAAACGCGGCAACAATCCGAAAAATGAAAAAAATGTAGCTTGACACTAGTTACTAATAAGCAATTTGTCTTTTTTTAATTATAATAATATTATATAAGTACTACGACTATATTCATGATTATTATGTATGTATGTAGCTGGCTTGGTTAAAATTTACTTGTATATGCCATATATAATAGTAATTAAACTAAGAGGTATAATGAGATAATTAAGAATGACATATGCTTTGGGCTTGACTCATAGTATTAATATTGATTTTTATCTCTGCTACAATAAAAATAATGTCTACAGAGAATTATCTAATTATCAATTCTTAGCATAGTCATAAATTACATTCAAACTTTTAATTATGCAAACTCTATTCCAATGATAACATTTCTTTTATTTGTCACGCGAATTTTAATTGGTAATTTGTAAAGTTTGATAATCCTTATTAGAATTTTTATTAGACATTTTTCTAGTAAATGGCAAAAGTACTACAAACTTCTACAACAGGTAGAGAAAATGATTGGAAACTAAAATAAGATAGAAATCCACCCATGCGGGAAAATCAATAACTAGCATTGTATCTGACAAGATCTTAAAATCGTTGAAAGTTCATTAATCCATATTGTATAGGTCTTAAGAGTGCATTCACGCTAATGGACGCCTACAATTTTGAGCACCCTTTGAGATGTGATGCGTACACAAATTACATACAGCGCTTTCTTGTATATGCGACTTTGCAAGATATTTGTATGATATATATGAATGTTGCAAACCAAAACGTGATATAACACATGAAAACTGCTAGATTAAGAAATGAATGATAACAATATTGTTTTAATTGTAAAAAAATGGTATTGAAGTATATAAGCGATATTAAATTAAAATTATTTGTTTTAATGTGAAATCCAACACTGGATAGCACAACCTAACTTATTAATGGGTTCGATTAGGGAAATTTCCGCAAACATCTAATTTAACGCTCAACATTGTTAAATCATGTATGCTCTCTAGGCAACTAACTATTCAATTCTTTTTGATGGCACAATTCAGGAATTTCACGAAATAGAAGTAAATTTCAGTTTATTTTGGCCCGCAATATCAAAAAATTTCCACGCCTCTGCTCTACATGCGTCCTAAAACATATTCTTGGACATCTTGTATATAAAATGTTAATATAAAGGTGCTGACAATTTACTTAGATATAGGCTTTTTTAATATGCAAATATCTAGATACATTTTTAACATTATTTTAATTAATGAAATTAATTAATTTTGTACCTAAAAGCAATTTAATATAAACGGTCAATAAAATTGTGACCCTTCTCATTTTTTACAATCTAATAATCATAAAATTTAAAAATGTTATTCATCGCGAAAGATAAAGTAATATCATTTTTATTGAAAAAAGAGCTGACAATCTTCAATAAAAGTATTATTCCTGAATGATCTACCTCGATAATAGAACTCTTCAAGCGTCATTGAAAATTTTTATTAGTTTGTCTTTCATTCCAGACATACTATAAGAAACTCCAATAAATAAAATAAAACATACACACACACTTTTCTATTTTATTGTTGCCACTAACTGCATTTAACTAATTGACGACGACGTTAAGTTATCGCAACGCAATAAATAATAGAAAAGCCTTTACTTTATGTTAATTCAAAACACATTTACAACCTTACAGATTTTCTTATTTATTATTAAAATTTCTGAATAAATGAATTTTTAATATAAATTCTGTACTATTATTAATATTAATTCATAGTTCTTACAATATTGTACTTGGAAACATTTAAATAACAATAATAGTATTTTCTTGGCGAAAACAAAAACATTTCCATTCATCTGCGTATGTAGAGCTATTGAATTGAAAACAAACACACGCAATTGATAAACAACAACAACAACATTACTTGGTGCAAAACACACAAAAAATAAACAAATTTTCACGTGTGTTTGAATTTTTATATCATTGTGTTATTACTGCGAGGAAAAAAACCTTATCAAACGTCAAATCAAGTAAATAAAAAAAATGTAGAAACAAGGTTTAGACGTCAGATTTTATCATGCCTACTTGATCCACGAGTAGAATTTGATTTATTTCTTTTTATCAAATAACGTAATATCTTGGCGAAAAAAAAACAACAAAACTTTGCGTCTCGCTCATTCGTTTTGTTTCGTCCTCGCATTGCCCGTTTTTCTAGACGAAAAAATTTCGAAGGGAACGAAATGAGAAATATGTAACGTAGTCAAGCTAATTGTTGTTCGGCATTGCAATACAACAATAACCTATATAACGATTTTACTTTGTTTTCATTCAGACTGTGATAAAATTTAATATAATTTTATATTTACAATAGGTTTTAACAACGTTCGTTATCTAAATAAACTACTGCGTCTAGGCAAAATTCATTATCAAGATTTTATCGCAAATATAAAATTTATTATTTTTTAGTATCGTTAACATTTTTTAGAGAATTTTTATTGCTAATTAGTTTTATGCAAATTTTTCAATTGCAGAAATAAAATAAATAAGATCAATAATTTTTATTATAAACAATAATAATAAATCATTGTTTTTAAATTATCCAATGCACAATTTAAAATTTATAACACAAATTCAATCATAAACTTTTAAATTTGTTATATTGATTGATTAGGTAATGGTATATACAATATTTACGTTTTACCAATTCATAATATTTAACTTTCAACTGACAACTCAACATTTGTCCTCATTTGTATACTCCTTTATTTGCTAAAATATTTAGTCAAACAATCACTGGATATCTTAATATTGATAGATGGTATCATTGCGAAAAGTGAGCTTATCTATTATAATCTGTTTAGGGCACGACAAAATTCTAAGAAAATCAAAAAATATTTTAGATGATTAAATAACAATTTTCTTAATTTTAAAATTGCGAAAACTATATAATTCGACTATTATCTACTCCAATTTGATTTTTCATATCATATTGTATTATCTTAGCTAGTACAATATAATAACGGTTTTCGTAGTTTATTTGTAAATAATTTTGATAATGGGAATTAGCCGAAATGCATCAGCGTCTATATACTGTATATTTGGTATATCTCTAGGTAAAGTAATGCTTTTGCGGTGAAAAATTTTACAAGTTACTTAAATTTCAAGCGTTTTTATTTGTTTCATTTAATATTGATTGTCTACGTAAGGTATAACTAACGTTTGTTCATATACTTGTAGATACGCAATAAAGCGTACATGAATGTTCTAGTATGAATTTGATCCTGAAATTATTTACGAATTCATCTCTATGTTTATTGTGAAAACAATAATAATATTAATGGAGTGTATATTATGCAGACAGGCATGAAAAGTAATAAAACTTTTCAAATTATTCACGAAATTGATTTGTATCATAAAAGTATTATACATTTCGTATGGCCAAATTTTAGCTACCTGAAACTAATCCATGCCATAAATAATACATACTCTCTAATCAGTCTAAACTGTTAAAATTCTGTTAAAATGTGTTCGATAGTATGTATATACATATGATGATATGATACGAGTAATATGGCCTTTTTTATTTATACTGCAAGACAAATTATAAATAATGCTTTGTTTTTCTTTAGCAAACTCGTTGGTTTTTGCGTTTTAAAGTAAATTTATCGTTTTATTGCGTGTTGTTATGCATAAAAAAGTTTTTAAGTTTATTGACTCTTAAAGTTAGCTCCGATAAAAATCAATCACTTTGATGTCCTTGAAGTACTTAATGCTATTTTAGTTAATTGTGTTAAATTACAACGAGCACCTCATTTTCTAGTGGATAGTACACGATTCTTTACATTACTCGCAATAACATTATATTTATTCCAATTTTCTTGCACATTTAAGGTAAATTTATTAAGTTACTTTTCATTGCAAATCTATAAATCAAGTTTTGTTTATGAATATTTTTATATTAATTAAAATAAAATTAAACTTAATTAAATTTCCATTTCATTTTAAAAAAAAGTTATTAAGCCTGTATTAACAGTACTCTTATCTTATAAGAAATTTAGCGAAATATTGATCGGTCTACCACCCTACATTGCATGGTGATAACTCAAATAAGTACCGGCAACAAAAATTCTAATGTTAATTTTCCGTAATTTTATCAAGATAGAAATTAAAAGTTTTCTCGAAATTTTCGGCAAAATCGATTTTTACAATTAAATTTGAAGCACGATATAAAACCGTAAATATATTGTACAAAAAGCATTGACTAACTTTGTAAACGTGTAACTGTGTGTTCAGTTTTGAACGACACTTGTTTCTCAATTCATCTTCGCCTGCATGATGGAGTTTTACGTAAGTCACAACGTAGTTATTTATTTTACATATATTTTACAGGATGTTTACATTCATCTAAAATCTAACGTAAAAATATGCATAATTATAAGGTGCATAATTCATTAGGTTGACGAATCTAGCTTTTAATTCAATTTGTTCTTCGTATATAATTTCAATGCGGATTTTTATTTATTTGTAAAGTAAAATTTAATTGATATTTGAATTTAGTAGATATATAATATTATCCACTCTATATTATGGTATGTATGTATTTATAAAAATGAATTACATCTTACTATAATAGCGTAACAATTCAATGAATTTGCTATATAAAATATTATCCCATAATTTATTTAATAATTCCATTTTATATATTTTTTGCAATCTAGCCAAGTTATAAATTGCTTCAATTTACATAATATCTGGTCGATGTAAACATTTGTGTTTAAATATATTTTATTTCTGAATATTTGTTATAAAACCTGACAATAACATTTATATGTATCTACAATTTTTATATTGACATTATTTTCTAGATACATTGTTGCATTCACATCAATAATTTTTGGTTTAAATTATCTGCTAGTTTTTTTATATAAATATAAGATTTTTACAAATCAAGACAGCTGGTCTAGATAGAAATAGTGTAGTAGGCTGTGGACGTAATAACCAAGGTGACAAGATCAACGAAACAACAAGAGGGCAAGTAGTAACGGGTTGAAAGAAGTGCGACGTTTAACGACGAACAATTAATTAAATATTAATCTTCAATATTATATCCTAACATATCTATTTAATAAAAAAAGGGGTTTAGATTAATTTAAAATATTTATTCCTACATAAATTTTCTCAATCTTTTTATTGCTAGTAACGCCCAAGACGAAGTAAGCACTATTATTCGCTTCAAAAACAAAGGCCGCATGATACCATTTCATCACGTTCCTTTCATTCATCCCAAATCGCACATACTCACGATCCTTTAGCTTTCGGTTTTTATTTAAAAAGTGGATTTACAAAAATCCACTCGACCTACTGAAATCAATCGGAAATTCTTTCAAGCGCATAGAAAAGATGTGACTAATGAATAGTCATGTCATTGGGCGTAATGGATATAACTGACAAAATTTGTTATGAATATCAAAAAACTACTTTTGCTAGACGATATCAGACACCGTTTATAGATGATTAAAGATGATAGTACCTAATGTGATAATTTAAAGAATAAAAGGTCACTTCTTTAAAAATAACTCTCGTAAAATTACGTAAAAATTTTATATCTATTTATTATACTGAAAAACATAAAATAAATTCTATATCTATACGTAATACTTTTTGTGTGTTTTCAGCAAAAATCATTTGCTCCAAACAAGTTGAAAAAACACAGAGATTTTAAGCAATTAACATTTAATAAATGTTTTCAGCGGGCTTTTACGAGCCAAATAACATTTGATTAATTAAACCAATCGCCATATAGTACAATAATGTTAAATTTTTATTTAGCAGAAATCGAAAAAATCAAAAAAAACGTTTTTTTTCTAGGTGATTGTCGAGTCCGTATCGCCTCTGCCAGAAATCAATAAATCAATACGTTTTGCTTGTTGGATTTCTCTCACGAATGACGCCGTTTTATTAAATGTCAATCGAGTGATTACTAATAAAAGTTACTCCTCGTTTCGGTAATTATTTTCCCGGGTGCATAAAATAAATATACCGGCGCCCACACGTTCGTGCAACAATAACAACAAACTTCATTCCGTAGTAATTAATTTAATTGAAATTATACAAGTAAGAAATAAGACAATAAGTTTAAATATTTTAATTTCAAATGCAGTCGTGTGGATAAACAAATACATGATAATTTATTGCTTAATATTTGTCCTCCAAATGAATGAGAGAGAGAAGTTATAGCTGAAAATTTGCTTCGAACGTTGTTGTTTATTTACATATATATAAACAAATGCCCAATCAAAGCAAGGAGGAAAAAAGCAGTAAGAAAATAATACGCTGAATGTAATTGCATATTTACGATGCGAAATAACAAGAAAACTTGTTGGGAAAACACTTGTAAACGACATGTTGGCAAAGTTTACGTCCTTTTCCCGATATACATGGCATGGCAAGATGAAAAATCAATTTGAAATTGTTTCTCAAAACTAATTTTTTCTATTTGTAAAACCATGAAATAATTCAGAATTTACTCAATGCAGATTCAAATATTTCAACATTTATCTTTCATGGTCAAAATTAAGACTTTTTTAATTTATACAAAAAAAAACATGAAGAGTTAAACCTAAGCTTTTATCCTTTTAGTAGTTACAGTATTTTAGTGAAACCAATTAACAGCAGTTCAGGATGAAAAATGAATTTGAAATTATTTCAAAACTCATCACGATCAAGGACTTAATTCTCGTTCTCGCAAAAACCCATAAAACGCATGCCAAACAATCAACGCAAATGATATTTTATGCAAATTAAATGCGTTGTTAGATTCGAAACCCGATTAGAGTTTTTTTTCTTCTTTTTTGTTTTATTAAAAGTTATCTTCTCGAATTAAAAGCAAACAATAAAAGTTTCGTTTTCTTTCTCGAACGCGCACGTAAACGCAGCGCGCACAAACTTTAATTAAGTCTTATTATTATTTAGTAATAATATAACGTAAAGTGTGGAGGAAAAAACTTAAATAGGCTCAATTAAAACTTGTTTAATTCAATTTGCTGGCGCGCTTATCGCATATCTGCTAGAAAGATTAGCGCAAACTAAACATGGTTGTTTGTAACTACAACAAGCATTTTTTTCGCCTTTCGAATGCTGCATGTATGCAGCAATAAAAAACAATTCGTTGAATAGATTTGCCAACTTTTTTAATTTAACGCGTACATAGAAAATATGTGAATAAATATTTTTGCGTCGTCGTTTGCAGCAGCAGCGCGCGATTTGTGTGGGTAAATGAATTTATTTTGTAGGTATGTAGGTATAAGCGCGCAAAAAGATTTGAATTGAAAATGATCCAGCTACACATCGCACTAATTGGAAACTTTTGAAATGGTTAATTATTGAAATAGTTAATTAATGTATTTGCTACTAATTGGTGGGGCAATTCTAATTCAAGTGTATAGGAATTTTATTACGTAACAATAAATTATTTCAATTAATTCAATATCGAAGACTTAAAAGTTTAATGGGTGAATTAGTGTCATTTGATATAGGTTAATAAAAACAATTGTATACAGTATTGCTAATCTGTTTTTTGATGCAAATGCCCGGAACATTAGCGATTTGATTCCACTGAGACACCCAAAGACGTACTAATAGGTTTGTTTTTTATTCCACTGAACATGAACATATGTTCATGCACATGAACTTATGTGCATGAACATATTTCCTCTATGTGCCGTTGGTGCAGTGTGGCGCTGTGATAGTTGACA
>JARJDW010011564.1:0-14229 GCA_030264715.1 Adinopsis sp. GC000173
TTTCGCATATATTTTTTTATGATACACCAATTTCGAAAATTGCAACTTTTTTTGATTAATGCAACTTTTTTTCAAAAATCGTTTCAGAAAAGTTGCATTTATCGAAAATTTACTGTATTCACTTTGGCCTGTAATATTTGTCCGAGTCCAAGTGGAACTAATATTATATAAAATGCGAAATTTCGCAAATTCTTCATTATTTGAACAAAACTGGATTTCCTGAAGAATTATCGTAAATTTTTGATAAATTTAAATCCTCACTTTGACTTGCAATATTTTTACGAGCCTAAGTGACACATAATAATAAGAAGAGGTAGATATTGTTTTACTCAAAACTGCGTGTTTTACGCTAAAATCTACTACGCTATTTGATAAATGTTTAGCGTGCACAATTTAAAAGCATTAAATTAAAATGTGCGGTATAAATTGTATTCCACACTCTACCATTGCATACTTGCTGGCTGCTATGTTTACAAGCAAATAATTATAATGCTACACAACGTTAATAATAGAAACATCGTTTTAATTATAATTATATAATATTATCGTTTAATATATGAGAGTGGTGCATGCGTGTGTGTGGAAAGTTGCATGAATTTAAATTCCTACTACTACGAGTACACATACTACTATGCACTCCAGCAGCAGCAGCATCTTTTTTATTCTCCCTTCGCAATTTCTATGAAAACATCAAGTTTTGTCTAATCCTCTCCACCACGCCAAATATAATCACTATTTGTTGTTTACATAGGTACAAAACTCTATTCCATTTGAGATGGTGCAACTTTGGCAAACAAATTTAACAAAGTTATTAATTAAAATAAGGTATTTGTACGTTTTCAAACGCTGCAAACGGTAATATTATAAATTTTCAATGATTGTAATTAAATTGACGCTAAAATGCGAATATATAATTAAAATAAGTGGTAGTTAAACTATATATGTAGGTAACTAAAATTTAGTCAGATAAGTTTTGCGAACGATTGCTTAAATTATAAATGCATATGCGGTGGTATTATTTATTTTATTTTACTATTTTACACTGATAACGAAATCGATTTAAAAATGTTCTCGCTAAATATTTTTGTTGCATTCGTGTGATAAAAATCGTTGTGAATTGAACATACATACGGTTAATATGCAAAATTCGACGATGTCGTCACATCGGATGATGCAAAATTATTGGAAGAAAAAGTATTTAAACTGTAAGTACAATAGTATTTCTCTATTTGTACAGTGTTTGTTTAATTCTTGCACTATCTTATTTGCTCTATTGCTCATTTACATCACACCATATTTTTTTGAATTGGGTGTTACCAATTTTTTTGCTCATCATCGTCAGCATTTGTCTAAATGAAGTTATATTGGACATACTATAGCAACAAAAACGCGGTGATGCAAGTAA
The DNA here is from genome assembly GCA_030264715.1 of Adinopsis sp. GC000173. Classification (NCBI taxonomy): domain Eukaryota; kingdom Metazoa; phylum Arthropoda; class Insecta; order Coleoptera; family Staphylinidae; genus Adinopsis; species Adinopsis sp. GC000173. Next base: position 1,406 of record JARJDW010011564.1, read on the forward strand.
TATTAAAATGGTCAGTTTAGCGAATGAATAGACTATAGATAGTGGGTGGTCTGAAAAGTTTTGAGCCTTTCATTATTTCATATTTTTTTCGTTCTTTTTGTTAATTTTTCTCCATATTTTGGTTTTCTTACGTTTTATTTTTTGTTTTAATATATTTTATGGATTTTTTCCCTTTTTCGTTTAAAATTTGCGCCGTTTCGTCCCTTTTCATGTTTTTTCGTTTTTTGTTTTCAATGTTCTTCTTAGCCATAAAAACACAAAAGTGAGAAACATAAATAAACAATGAGTGAACGCAGTAAAGAACGAAAAATATTAAAAGAAGAACGAAAAATGCACAAAAACGTTAAATATGGAGAAAAAGGCTAAAAGTAATTGAAAAAGAACAAAAAAACTTAAAAAAATAGAGAAAAATTGCTTAAAAGGACAAGAAAAAGTAGAAACATGTTGATACGGCTCGAGATTTGCTGACTACCTACCTACGACTTCATAAGTAGTGACAAACGCTGGTGATGACCAGAAAAATGAATAAAAACAACTCAAAAAAAATTCACTAATATTAAATGCAAAACGACAGTTTATAGTGTCTTAATATAGACAAATGTTGATGACGACAAGAAAAATAAATCAAAACTATTTCAAAACATTTATTAAATAAAATATACAGTGCATCCAACTAAAAAAAAGACAATATAAGAAAGAAATATAAATATTTATTGTGGTATGAATTTCGTATTGACAAGTATCCTTAAAGAAATTGTTAAAATATGATATTTACGATGTGAAATAATTAAAATTGCTTTGTATGTAAATTACCGCATATGAAAAATGATTGTTTCCATGTTTTGAATGTTTTTGCGGCTAAAATGTGTTATTCAAGTAGCAGTACGTCTTGTCGTGGGCGATTAAAAATCAAAACAAAATAAAATGCAATCATGTGTGTGTTCGAAAAACCACTAATAATATTGATGTGAAATGCTCACTTGCAACAAGTATCATAAACTATATAATAGTTTTATATGTATGTCGATAAATATGAGGTGAAATATCCATCTCCATTAAAATATATACACAAGTGATTGATTTTATTACTTAAACGCAAAATACCTTGAAGTGGCTGCATTCTCTCTCTTCTCGATCGAACGAACGAACGAACGATGACAAATAGTTGTTTGTTGATAAGAATTCCAAAATGGCTCTGTGTACCATGGTAAACAGTTGTCATCTCATCTCATCGTTCTCTCCTCCTCATTAATATTAACCAAAAGAAATGGGTGATTACGAGTATCTTGACAATTTTTCAGATGTTATTAGGCATGCTAATGGTGATATGCGAATAAAAAAGCATTCGGTGCATTCTGTTACGGATTCCACGCATTCCAGAACACGATTTTCGGATGTCGTCGACGACGATGACAAGTAAGTTGACTCTATCCCACTACAATACCATTATTATAATATAACAGTATGCTTTAATGAAAGTATATAATTGTTCCGTAAATAAACATACAACTATTTATTCATAGGGAAATTCCATGTTGCGGTTCAAACACGTATGTACCTTGCAATTTTATCGTTTTGCACGGTGCATGTCTTCCTCTATAACGCTCTCTTGTATATTCATTCCAAGCACATTGCACATATAAAATTGCTCCCCGGTAATGTGTTAAAGTTATTGAGCGCAATTCTGTTTTAGGTCATGGTGGTACACGTTCTGTTTGAAATGCAGATCGAATGAGCCGCCACATCCTTCATGGTCGCCGCCAATGTGGAACAAAATTTGTCCATATCCATTCTGTCCAACCTATAGACAAGTATCTAGAATTATTGCATTGAGTCTTATTGGAGTGCTACTATGGTGCGTTGTGTACTCGGTATTGGGGGACATTGCGGCACCAGGCGGACAATTATTCCAGCTAATCTTGCTAACAATCAGCGCCCATTTCGGTGGATGGTTAATGAGTTTAACAACACTACCGGCATTAATTGGAATGCTATTTACCGGACTGATATTTTCAAATGTTGGCTTGGTTGAGTTTGATGAAGGCTTTTCTGAGGTTACTAAAGAGTTAAGGTTTGTGTGCTGTTGCTGTTGCTGTTGCTCTACTCTACAAAACAACAAATGAAATCCTTATTAGCATTGATCTACTTAAGCTATTAAATATAAAAATGTATATATGGTCAAATCGTATAAATATCAATAAATCCATCCATCTGGGAAAGCATCAGTGCAATCTGCTAAAATTATAACAAATACGCTATAGAAAATACTAAAATGAGCAATAACATTGATGCATTCCAGTTGTTATATAAAATACCACATAAAATAATGCACGTGGAAAACATTAATTATCCCTAAATGGTGATTCGTAAAGAAAGCAACAGTTTTTTTTATATATTGTACCTATTTAAAAAAAAAACTACCTAGATCTACTCAATAAGTTGTTATTTAATAAGTACGTTTCAACTATGTTTTTAATTTGATGCCCAATGTAGCACGTAAAACTAAACAATTTTCAAACTAAGCGTCATTACGCTGGTTAATGAGAAATTTTAAAAAGCGTTTTCTGCAAGTAACAACCTTAGACAGAAAGAGAGTATAATAAATTTGCGGTGCTGCAAATTATTTTCGCAATAAATAAAAGGTGTACTTATTTTGGTTGTTTCAACCACTGAAATATTCCACTTAAAAACACTTTAATAAAAATTATTTTTGCAATAAATATATTAACACCAATATATGTATATATAATTTGAATGATGATAAATGATGACTGCATTTCAGTTACACATACTTAAATGTGAGTAAATAAAATCGGGTGAATATTATTACCTAACAGTAAACTAAAACTTATCGCGTATTTATTATGCAATAAAAATTTCGCAATTTGTGACTTGTTTTATTTATTATTATTACGATATGTGCACTTACAAATTTTTGTTTATCAACTTTATAGCGATTTTCACCTGTTGATTGTCAATAAGTTACATCTTAATTTTATTTGGTATTTTATATAAATAATATAAACATTAATATATTAATAATAGCTTAAGTATTATTTAATGAATTTTTAAATTGATTTGATTCTTTTTATTTTGCAGGAAAGTAGCATTAGTTATTATTTTAATCAGGGCTGGTTTAGATTTAGATCCACACGCGTTAAAACGTTTAAAATTCACAGTGGTGAAATTAGGCTTGGTGCCATGGACTGTGGAAGCAATGATCATGGCCCTGGCCACGCACTTCTTTCTTGGTCTTCCATGGATTTGGGGAATATTGCTTGGTGTAATAATCGCTGCGGTTTCGCCGGCGGTTGTCGTTCCATGTCTATTTCGTTTGCGCTCGAAGGGTTACGGTGTGGCAAAGGGCATTCCTACATTAATTATTGCCGTCGCTGGTATTGATGATGCCACATCTGTAGCGATTTATGGAATAATGCAGAGCATCATGTTTTCTAATGATTCATTAACATCGCAAATCCTGCAAGGGCCGATTTCAATTGTGGGAGGAATTGGATTTGGTGTTATTTGGGGTTTAATATCAAATTATGCGCCTGAAAAACACGATCCATTCGTTGTCCCATTAAGAATTTTAATGCTATTAGTTGGCGGTTTAATTTCTGTATTTGGTAGCGAACTAATTGGATATGGTGGAGCTGGTCCATTAGGATGTGTTGCAGCCGCGTTCGTTTCATTAGTTTGCTGGTCGAAACAGGGCTGGGAGATTGAGGAGAATCCGGCCGCTACGGCATTTGAAATTTTCTGGATGATATTTGAACCGATCTTATTTGGTAGTACAGGCGCACAAATTAAGATACGAGAATTAGATCCACATATCGTTAGTATTGGTGTTGGCTGTCTAATCGCAGCCGTTTTAATAAGAATCTTAGCGACGGTATTAATTGGTATCGGTTGTAAATTAAATTTAAAGGAAAAAATATTTGTTGCGCTATCGTGGATGGCTAAAGCAACCGTACAGGTAATTATATTTAATATTTTATCTATAAATATAATTAAATTACATTATACAATTATTCATTTATAGGCTGCATTGGGCCCTGTAGCATTAGGTTTAATCAATCCATCAAGCGCCGAGGAGAAGGAATACGCTGAAAAAGTTTTAATGATATGCGTACTATCAATTATGTTAACTGCACCAACTGGGGCAATTTTAATTACACTATCAGGGCCACGATTACTAACTAAAACCAAATACCCAATCGTACCGGAGGAATGGCGAAGAAGTCATCGACCTTCCATACGAGATATTAGTATTATTGATGAGGAGGAGGAACGCGAGGATACCTTTCACAGTTCGCATGGCGATCATGTCATAAAGGATTCGCAGAAAATAGAACCATGAGATTTTTTTTGGCTTTTGTTTTACAAATAAAACAAACAACGAAACATGCGCGCGCTAATTTCTGTTGAAAATTATTAAATAGCATAAAAATTACTACTAAAAAGAAAACAAAAATGCTCAAAATATTTTACTTGTATATAAATATAATAACTGTTTTAATACTAATTTATGTTAGATATTTATTCCTACAAGAAATTTAAATAAACTATGATTTTTAACAAAATTTTTATTTGCATCCAAAAAGGTTAAATGTTTTTTTTAAGCTGAAAACAAACTTGTTCTTTTCAATAAATAATTTTAATTAATTAATTAATAATTATGATTAACTAGGAATGTTTTAATAATTTACAGCCAAATTAAAAAAGGCATGTGATAGTATCATAAAAAAAATTATACTTATAGAATTTTTATATTTAATAGCTATGTACAATGTATCAAATTTCATTATTTTTTTGCTATAATAATATTTATAATTTATGTATTTTGAAAGTTCAATAGACTCCTTCAGTATTAACAGCATAATGAATTCTTTTACAATCACTTTTTATAACTTGCATTAATAACTTTTTTTTAGTTTTTTGTTTTTTTTTATTATTTATTTTTGAATGAAACTTGGAAAAAATTATATAGAGGAGAATGAAGGCGTCGTCGAGTTGAACAAAACGGGTAACAATAAAAATAAATAAAAAATAAAATGATTATGAAATTTTGCAAATATTGCAGTACATTAGCGATTTCTAGTCTTGTATAACTCGACGTGACAATCGTAACAATTAACTACAACTAGACAAAAGTTTTTTTTTGCGAAATTGGTCGGTGAAAATGCCACCTATATATGGCACATGCATGTTTTACTTCTTTTTTTTCTCTTTAGTCAATTACAATATTGTATTAAAAAAATCTCACTGCGCATTCATTATCTACAACAGGTCTAGTCAGCTAGAAGAAATTTGTACATTTACGTTCAGTACATTTTCGTACAATTACCTAGAGATTTTTTACATAATTAGGAAAAAAACTCGTTTTTGATTGAAAGGTAATACATTCAGATTTCTCGTGGGAAATTTCCTTTTGCAAATAAATAACTCCAACTACCAACAAACACAGGCAAGGTTAATTAACAATTTTTATTTTAAAAATTTCACATGAAAAATCTTTCAAAAGCAATTTATGTGAAGAACTTGTCTATTTGGTTTTTTTTTAATAATAACAGTCCCAAGAAAAGCTCTGAAGTTTATTTTGAAATCACAGTAACACATTTTGTTTATATTTTTTCTTTATTTGGTGTAAATGTTTTGTGATAACTAATTATGGAATCGTTGTATTATTTTTGGGATAACTAAATTGATTGTCGTTTCTGTTTAACATAAAAAGAATTGCATCTGTTGTAGATAACAATATTACTATAGTTTTATTATAAAATTTAATCTCAAAAAAATTTTGTATATGATATTTTTCATTTTTATTTTTTAATTAAGAATTATTTAAATTTTATAATGAATGAAAAAACTATCCTTTTTGGTATTAAAGCATCATTTTATGCAAGTTTTTTTTTATTTTTATTACATCTACTTTATCAATAAAACATTTTTTTTAAATGTTTTCATCATTTTTCTAACAGCAGTGCAAACTTGAACTCGTTTTTTTGGGAATTTTCTATTAATAAATTTACTAGGTTTCAGTCATTGCATGACATTAAATTCTCATAATGTACATTAATATCACGTAGTATTTTAAAAAATATTCATTTTTTTGTTAATGAAAGTAATAAAAAATCGTACTTTTTTAGCAAATATTTTTAAATCATGTCTCACAGCAACGACAAATGTGTTGTTTGTTTCTTTTAACAAAAATAGTCGATTGTGTGATAAATGTAAAAAGATGTTTTTGATAAACAAAATAAATATCATCATCGCCATTCTTATTAAAACTTATTTTGATAATTGAATAAACAGCGCGTTGAAATAAAGGAATTGATTTTGCTTTTTAATAAGAATGGTGATGAAGATGAATGAATGTGTATATTATATAATTTAAGAGAACACATCTCCTAGAAATTTTCAGTTCCTTGAATATAAGCTATGATACAATATATATAAAATACATAAATTTATACAGCATCAACAGTATTTTTTGTTTTTTTTCCATTCCTTACAAATAAATTTAAAAATCCTAAATATAGCTAATTTTAAAGCTTGAATATTTTTCTACTATCTCAATTAATAAGATTGATTAAAAATTGAGCTATTACTCAAATATGGCACCAAACTGGTCAAAATTTTTAAAGTTTATCTATTAATTATAGGTATATAAGGTTTTATTTGTTAGCATCACAATTACGGAACATCTCATGGAAGAAAACCAACTCAATCGTATTCACGATGGTGGCTACGAAATTCACGTTGATCCTCAAAATCCATGTCAGCAAACCGCTCCAAGAGTTCCTGACGATAGTTTCTGCCCTCCTGACGATAATCATAGCCGCGTCTATCATCATATCTGCCACGTTCATCTTTCATTCGTCGATCATATCGCTCCTCGGATCGCATTCGATCTTCGTATCGTCGATCTACTCTATCATCACGAAACTCTTTGGGAAATTGCGGTTTGTAGTACATTTCATCTCTGAGGTCGTCATGAAGTTCTTCTTCAATGGGTTGCCCCGCAGAAAGCCTCCACTAGATGGGATTGAGACAACGTCTTGAGGAACCTCTATGTGTTGGATATTCTTCTTCTCTAGTTGCTCTATGATCCCTAGGAGGTCTTTCTAACGTACGATCCATACCTCGATCCCTATAATCTTCGCCTTGCATATGAGATGAGACATTGTGTCTATCTCGCATATTGTATTCTCTATCGTATTCCTCGTATTCACGTTCTCTTTCCAAACGGGGTCTGCTACGATTATGAGCCGTATGAAAAGTTGAAACTGTCAATAAAACATTAATCATTACTTTTATTATATGCTCATTCTAAAATAAAGAGAAAAAAGAAAAAATACAAACTCATCAACAAAACACAAGACTGAACTGAATGTATTTGAAATAACATTGGCACATTTAAGCCGAAAAAACTCGGTTGGAATTAATCCAACAGCATCTTAATAATTGATTTTGATGTTTCGCCAAAATTTTATCAGAAAAATGCTAAAATATGCCAAGGCTTAGAACTAAATGCACCTAACATTGTAATAATATAAAAGCTGAACTACTGAATTAATTAAATGAATATCAAATATATAAAAAACAGATATTTGAGACAAATCACAATCACACTTAAGCATTACTTACAACAAAATCAATCTAAATAATTGCTAATTGTTTAGGCAAATAAATCGGTTGAGCCAGCTCGCCAAACTTTGCCTGGACATGGTGCCACTTCACCTTTTTATTATTAATTTTTACATGGTGACGTATAGAAATTATTTTTTTGTATTTTATGTGCAAGCACAAGCGAAGCAATAAATGGTGCGTTGCGAGGCAAATTATCGAAAAGAAGAAAAAAGCAAAAAATCAATATTTATTCTTTGTTTTAATTAAGAAAAAAGAAACAAAATGAAAAAGAAAAACATAATAAATTAATGAAAAACCGTGCAAATCAAAACAGATTTTTATAAACCTGATTATTATAATATATAGATTATAAATATGAATGCAAAATTATTGCATTGCCGGAATGGGAGTCATTGAACCAGAAAAATCTGAAATCATTAAGTAATTAAGAATGAAAACACTACATTATGCTTAAAGCTTAAAATTTATTTAAATTTTGGACCCATCTATTACATATTTTGTACATTTAAAATATTTACCATCAAATTATATTTATCTGACTTGATTTATTATTGGTTATTTTGTTATTGTTATTTTTTTTATTTTTTTGGAATGATTTTTGACGACACATGACAGAAAATATTGTGCTTTCATTTCTTTTATAATAAATAGAGAATGATATTTTTATGTCGCTTTAAATGTAATGAAAAAAAATTCCTTATGCTATTAAGTAAAAAATCGATTAAAAAAGGAGCCAAAAAAACGAGATAAACTAAAATCTAATTGTTGCAAAATGCAATAATAATAATAATAAATGCTTGAAATAAATAAATAGTCATGCAAAGTGACTATAAAAAAGAAAGTGATTCTAGAGAGTCTACAGAATCCCAACTTTGCAATCCAATATATTTAACACCCGGACGACTACCTCTAGAATCATGTGCATATCCCCCATATACTTCATGGTGGGCTACAAGAAAATATTAGTGAATTGTTAGTTAGAACTTTGAGAGAAATTTCTTGGTTTATCAACAATTAGTAAATTTGATTAAATTATAGGCAGTGGGTGAGCATAGATGCGTACCTGGCAATGTTGGTCGTCCAGGTTCACCACTTGGAGATGCCTGCGGAGAGGTGCCCATTGGTCGTGGCACAGTTGGAACGATTTCGGGGTGTGTTGCTCTCCAATAAGCCTACAAAACCATTATTGAGATTAGCATGTCAAAGCGCGTTTTGGAGCCAAGTACAATCAATTCAACGATAGAAGTTAGTAGCAGTAAAAATCTATAATAACTACGAATATAAAAATACTACCTATATATAATCATGTGCACTAATTATTACCTGATTAATCTATAAAAAACTTTAAAAACGATTTCTTGTCGAAAAGCAACAATCGTGTTGCGTGTCTTTAAAGTTCTTAATTTTATAAATTACCACACTTAGGCAATCAGCTTGTAGGAAATATTGAAAAACGATTACTTTACTCTAACTTTACATAAAGAAAACCCTTCTCACGTAACTGGTAAAAAAGGAAAGTAATTTAGTAACATTCTAAAACTTTTTTGTAACAGATTAAATAAAGAAAAATGTTGAAAGAAAAATATATACATGTACATAGAAAAATAATAGAGTAAAATCTTACAGTTTTTCAATGATTCAATTTCTACCTTCAATATTTACCTCTAGATATTCTGCAATATGCTCGCAAGCATCTTCCAATTGATTTTCATCAAGTATAACATCAAACATTTCGGGAGGACATTGCGCTAATTTTTCAGATGCTACTAACTGTACATTTAAATGACGCGCTTGACTTTTACCTCTTGACTTAATTAATCTTTGCAGCACCTAGAACACAACAAAGCACGTGATCACGTTTCAATGCTAGATATTTAAAATAAAAACTAAACACACACACAATACAACGTAACCAAAATAAAAACAGCTTACTTTCGGACTGGTGATTTTAAGATAAACAATCGTAGGAGCTAAAGAGGTTTTGGCAAGCTGTGAAGGATGGTTTATTGTATCACAATCTAAGACTACAAGTTGTAATGTTCGCGCCAGTTCAAATATCCTTTCGATTTCATTTTGGACCTCAGCCAAACAAGTTGATCGAGTATTTGAACGTTCCATTATCGCTCGTTTTGAAGGATTATTTAACAACGAACGTTTTGCCAGCGATATATCAGCCATAACACGTGTTATAATGATTCTGGAAAATGAATTTATCAATTAGTTTGTGTGTGCTGGAGATTGATTGAGTATATATTTTAGCGACATACTTTCCCTCAAATCTATGTTTTAGGAAATCGAATAAGGCCTTCTGCATCATGTCCGTGACTTCATAACCTTTCAATGATGGACCGACTAAAACGACGGGTCTCATTGAAGGCACAACGTCGTACGGTGCAGTTGCCTCCTGCTTTTTAAAGAACGGCTTCTTCTTTTCTTTAGCGGGAGGTGTGGTGAGTGATTTTCCTGATCGTGGATTCCCGACGGAATCGGATTCATCTCCTAGATGCAGACAAGTGGCAAATTAGTCAGTACCCTTTGAATGAGCCAAACATCAAAATAGGCATGCAGTTGAGAAAAGAAAATTAAGAACAAAAGCTAGAAAAACCAACTACCCACTACGATTAATCTATAAATCAGCTACGATAATTTAAATTACTTTCTACTAAACTAACCACTACTCTCCCTCTTTAATAATGTGATTAGTACGGGAAAAACTGGTAACGGAGTAATTGAGGAAATCAGCATGAAGGATATTCAATTCAAACAAGGATGTTGTAAGCAGAATGTGATACTTATCACGTTTTTTTAGTAAACTGAAAAGATTAACATAACAGAAAAAATTATTTATCTTTAAACAACCAACATTTATCCGTGCAGCATTTTTATAATATAAAAAAATAGAATAATAATAATAAATAATAACGAAAAACATAAAAACATAAAAACAACAAAATTGTTTCAATTCCTCTCTTTTTACGTTAATAAATAAATTATAAATAATTTGTGTGTCATCTGTATTTTAATATACATACTGTGTGTTGTCATTGTTTGTGTTTTTTTTATATATATTTACATATACGAACAATTTTTTTTAGTAAAAAAAAACATTACTATTCTTGTTGTTGTTGTCGAATAAGTTATTAATATAAACAATCAGATGCGGGTTAATTTACATTTATGATCACATCAACGATTCAGAAAAAATGAGAACAAATCAAACATAAATCATTAAACGTATAAATTAATTAATTTGTTAAAATAATAATAATATCTGCGTGTTAATTTATATCGGACTTTCGTATTTAAACTGCATTCTTACACGAAATTAATATTATTTAAAATAAATAAATAATTTATAATAAAAATATGTACAATTATTTTTCTTTTCTTCTAACTTTTTATTGACTATTCTGTCAGGACTGTGTCCAATGTCAATAAGTTATGTAGTAATGTGCTAAATTTTAATAATTTATAAATATAAACTCAAATATTGTAGATTTCGACCATGTCTATTCAATTAATATTATTTTTGTTTTACAAAATAATAAATAAATAAATTAATAAACAAAGAAAATACAATTTATTTTTCTTTAAAAATTTTTGTGAACTATACGTCCAGTTATGTATCTAATGTCGATAAGTGATGCACTAATGTCCTAAAATATGATAATTTATAAATATAAACTCCAATCTATTTGGACCAAGCCAAGACGTAAACCGGAAATGTTCAAAATGCAAAATTTATTTGTAAAAATCTACAAGTGATTAATTCGAATGCAAATCATTAATAAACAAGAAGAATAAGATGTAACCTTTCTACAGATTTAATTACTTTTATATGTTTAATAATTAAGACAATGAAACAAAGAAAATAAAAGGTATTATTGAGCGAGCTTACGTTGAAAAATAATTAGATAGTTTGAATAAAAGTTCAATCTCACTTTAAAGAGAGAAATCTTATTTGTTTGTTTCTCTTCTTCTGATAAAGCTCTCAATTATGCGAAAGAAGAAAAACTAATAGTTCCTTTTATCTCTAGACAATGACATATTTCATCTCAAATGCAATCGCTCGCGCTGTATCTTTCTCATTTTATTGCAACAAGTTATTTTAAGTAAATCGTTAACAAACAACCTAAAAACGAAATATGCGTTCGTTAATTAAGCTGCTATTTGAGCGTTGCGAAAATGGGAAATTCGTGTGTTTATGTGTGTTGCAAGTTTGTAAGAATGCAGTTTAAAAATACAACAAAAGACGATTTGAATGTTGAATGTGTTCATAAAAACATTCGTCAACGAAAAAAGAAAACTCTCGTTTAATATGGGACACGTAAACATAAATATCATCACGTGACGACCAGAAAATCAAAAACCAAATAAACACCAAAAAAAAAACACGAAATTGTGTGGTGTGGAGAGGACATACCGGGCGTAGGAGGGGTGCTACCTCTGGAAACATCGTTACCAGTAGCCCCAATATTCGAGCTTGAACTCGTTGCTTTACTTGAATAGAGTTTTGTCCTAGTTTGCGAGGTCTGTTGCAACCTCAGATTCTCCAACTTCACAGGAGAAGGAATGAAACCAACGTCACAGCCTTCCTTTACCAAACGCCCAATCCACCAATTGTTATCGTACTTTTCCTATATCAACAAAAAAATTCTAAATTAGTTTTTTCGTTTATAACAAAAGTTAGCACAATATATTAGTTATCACACATAAACAATGTTTTGAAATGTTTATTTTTTATGATTTTAGAGCGTCTAGCGATACTTGAATTGTGTAGGAATCCCTAAACCGTAGACGATGATTATAATAATTCATCCCCAATTACGTAAATTTTGCTATCAATTTTCATAGATGTTTTCTGTACATTGCGCATTAGCATGTAGTTAACTAAAAAATGTAGGTAAAACGATAATCACAAAATGTATACATGGATTTTTCAAGGCAATTTACATATGGCTCTTCAAAGCGCTGTCAATTTTAATGAATTTTTACCTAATTTTTGTCAACAGTTACAAAATGAGAAGCTTTCCATAGTTATGTCTAGAAAATTGATGCGCAAAATTGTCATAAAAATTGCAATAATTGGATAAAATATACTCTCATCGACATTATTTTAAAGATATGCATCCAAAACAGTTACAGCCAGTAATCTTCTACTTAGGCAGGCA
>JARJDW010011569.1:0-17042 GCA_030264715.1 Adinopsis sp. GC000173
TAGAGAAATTTTGGCCCACGAGGAAATTTACAGCTCCAATTTTAACAAAAAGGTTGGCCCACCCTTAGTAAGTATAAATCATCATTTTTATATAAATCATCGACACGATAATCGTATAACAATTCATCACATTTTCAACAATTCATCTTGCGATAAAAACAATTACTTACATTGTGATAGTTTTTACCGCAAAATGATGATGAATTTTCATAAAGGCATTAAAAGATCTGAATGGAAAAGAAAGTTTATTTCTAAAATGCATTCAAGTAAAAATACTTGCTTGACTAATTCTCAGGCAACTCTCGGTGCAGATGCTAGAAAACTTTAACTTTAAACATTGATATAATTATTATGCATCAGAATGTTTCGTTCAAATAGAAGAAAACTACCGGAGCGTTTGCTTTTCGCAGCGAAAAGTTGATAAAATAAAAAAATAAAAGGAATGAAAAAAAAAGCGTTTGTATTTTTCACGTTTTGCAATACTACTGTAATAAAAAGCCGAGTTGCGTTCGAGCAAACATTGTTTTCAACTTTCTAAGCGCCAGCGAATGAATAAATAAATTTCGTGCGTTTGTTTTGTTCATCGCTCAATATATTTCCGTGCGATTATTGAATTATACGCGGACAGGCAGGTCGCAGTTTTTCTCAATTTCGTCGAAATGGCAACTGTATTTACATTTTGCAAGACGACAAGTTTGGGTGATAAAGCAGAACGATGAATGTTCATAAAAGCGTTTTGAATTATTTACGAGAGTATTTGCGAAATGCATTCCGGTAGAAATATATTCATATCTTTTTCCAATTTATTCCTTGCTGGAGTGTGATTTTATTATGCTTTTTTTGATGAATTTGAAAAGTTTGCAAAGTTGAGGTATTAATTGGGATTTTGTTACATCGATTAAACAATTCCGCCTTACCGCCTAATGGTGGTCCAATTAGATTGGCAACGCCTTGGACGAGCAGCAGTAAGCCGTAAGCGTTAGTGAACTTCTCGAGGGTAATCAGCTCGACGAGAATGATGCAGGTGAGGCTGTAGTTGGCCGCGATGAAGAAGCCAAACAAGCCGGAAACGACGCTTAGGGTCCAATAGCTGCGTAGCAATGGGACGAGCGCCGTAACGGCACCGCAAAGGCCCATGCAGATTGCATAAATAAGTCCCGGATTTATCCATGGCCTATCGCCGGCCCATCCCAACAATATCTACAAAATCAATTTTACATTAAAACTTATTTAGTACTTTTTTGGTAAAATCCCTCTCTATATTGTTTCTAATTCCATTAATCGAATATTTAAATATTCATCACAATCGATATATTGTACCTATTGTACTCTATAAAGGTTAATGATTGATTGGCGAAAATGTTTAAATCGCATTACATTTGCATACTACCTACATTCAAACTCAATTAAAATTCGGTGCATTTCCAGCAGTACAACGATACAGCGACGTTACGTAATAATAATGATTGTGCGCTGGACTCAAATTCAATTTTCCGTAATCATCTCCCAAGCGCCAACCTTGGAACTTTCCTTGATATTATTTTCAACGTCGGGCGCTGGGAAAATATAATATGCGCATGCACGAAAAACGTTATTTTTTTGCTGCTCATTGAATTAAACATTCAGCCATCGAGCAGCAAAAAAATTCACCTACATTTGATATAATTTATTTATTTCGCGCACTTTGCACGTTCGGCGTACAAGTAACCTAGCCTATCTGAAACATTCATCAATCGAACGAGATAATGGAATAATAAACGTGTACCACACGCGTGCATGTGTATTGTATTACATTAGAGATGAATAATTCGATTGTAATTGCTAATCTGGATGATATAAAACTTACTTAACATAGTTTTTCATATCGCATTGTACTCTCACAGCATCATTTTTTAATGATTACCTACGGTCGTTTTATGACACCGCGAGGACAATGAACAATTAATTCGGTTAAATATAGTTTATGTACACTGATAATAAAAAGTGTAATAAATTAATGGTATGACAGATTATTTGACAAATTGAGAATATTGATTGAGAGCGAGCGGTTCAAATATGAGTTACAATTTACTTTTTTTATAGATTTAACTTTCTTTCGATTGCGATCACAATATTAGATATATCAATATTTGATGCTTTGCATCAAGCATTGGTTTATTTATTTGTGTGAAGGTGGACTAATTTATGGCCGGTCTTAGAATTGTACTTACAAAAGAATGTTAAATTGCAGTTTTTAATATGGACACCTAATGAATTTCTAGTTTATTGCCTACATTTAAACATTTTTACGTCTTAGTAGTTGTTTTAAAGACAATTGCATCCTTTGAAAGATAGAAAAAGGGAATAGAAGTAGTTTTTTCAAAAGAAAAAAAAAAGGTTTCAAAACTAAAGTATACTTTTATACGTTGGGATGCAGTATGGAGTATTTCTAATTATTCTGAAGTAAAGAAAGGATCCCTACTTGTTAAATAATAAATATACTTAGATAAATATACCCATATTTCGACCATAAACGGTATTACTAAATTAGTTGATGTCCAATTACGAATAATGCTACCCAACTTAAATCGTTGTAATTACACCGCTGCATTCCTAGACATTATTTTACGAAATATATCAGAGATTATGATACTGCATATAAATTGCCAGTTTTTAGAAGTAATCAATATTTGTAGATTTTAAATAATCTTGAAATTTATGATTTTTTTTGAGTAATTTTAGCAACTCGCACTCTCGCTTCATTTATTTGAAATTCCACGAATTGCATAATAGCCTATAAGTACAACATACGTAAAAAAGCAATTCTTGGCAGTATAAAGTGTTTATGAAGTGAGAAGTTTATTTTGCGGCAATTCTATTTACGCGAAATTTTCAAATATCTTGTCGTTGCGTAAATAAATAGATTTTCTGCAAAGTGTTTGTTTACGTTGTTTTCTAATAAGATAATGCACATATGAATTGATGCTTGCTTGCTATCTTACCTCTCCAAACATATTGACAATTCCAATGACACTGATGAGCATCGAGGCCTTCTGCTCGTCGAAGTGCATTTCGTCGAGCGCGTAATCGTTCAAATACACATACGGCACGTCATACCATGTGTATAAAAGAAAATTTGATATTGCAAATAAGAGAAATTTCAGATCGGCAAAGTGTGAAAAATCGAACATGTTAACGATCAGCGTCCAGAATTCCTTAAACGCCATCGTCCATTCGCTCTTCTCCTTGGCGATGGTCGTCATCGAATTGCGATAGATGTCCGGGCAGGATGACGCTCTCAATCGGTACCGATTGATGTTCAACATGGCACCGCGATACGTGAGCGATAAGCGATGCACGCGTAGGTCTTTCAGATAGGCGGTTGTATTTGGGACCTTCTTGTTGTTGTTGTTGTTCTTCGGCTGCGGTTTCAAGAACCACAGCTCGCTGTCGGTCGGTTGGGGTGGCGAGAGTGGAGGCTCTCGTGCGAGCGGCGACATTGGATGTTTGTGTTGCGAAGCGGCGGCCGCCTCGTGTAACCGTCCCGAATCGCTGAAACTGCGCGACGATGTCAACAAGCCGGGATAGTTTTGCATCAACACATTGTAGACGTTTTTGTGCGTTGATAGTAACTCAATCACCTCGATTGGTACCTTCTCACCATTACGCACGAACGTTGGTAGATTAACGACGGAGCTACACAGTCGATCGGCGTTGTCGACGTGTAGTGCATCGGTAGATTTTTCGCGCTCTTCGAAAATCGGCTGGAGTACGCTCGCCGTATTCGTGCTATTGCTCACCGAAAACGTTTCGGCCGATGAGCCTCCATTCTTACGCTTCTGCTTCATCAATTCCTTATTGCGTTTACGCTCAGTCTTTGCTTTGTGGCTTGGTGTCCATGGAAGATCGCGCATCAGCGCCCCGCATACAGCCAAATTCAAAAAGAGTCCGGCGAGAATTAACGTCGTACCACGCCATCCATATTGGTCGAGTAAACTGCGCGTCAACGGCGCAAAGATGAACGTGCCGATGCCGCTGCCACATACCGCCAGCCCAGTAGCAAACGACCGTCGTTTGTCAAAATAATAGGCGACGATCACCACCGACGCCACATAGCACAAACTCAGCCCGAAGCCGGACAGTATGCCAAATGTTAAGAATAGCACCTCCATGCTATCCGCCATCGAGCTGATCACAAATCCAGTGCATGCTAGGATTGAGCCGATGATGGTGACGCGCCGACATCCATAGCGGTCGGTTAGAAAACTAGCGATTGGGCCGGAAAGCAGCGGCATCGCCATGAATAAACTACCAATCCATGCGGTTTTGCCGCGATTTTCGCCAAAATATAAAAGAAACTCGGGAAATATAATTCCAAAGCTGAATGTAATTCCATCGGCGATTAGATTAACGACGAACGATGCCGCGACCACAACCCATCCCCATCCACCATCCGGCGGGCGCGATTCGGTAATTTCCAAGCTGGAACTGCTACTCGAACTGCTCGAACTGCTCGAAATACACGGCGTCGATTGATTCAGATTCGCCTCCTCGTCCTCGTCATCGTCGTTGTTGAATTGCACGTGCAACGATGACTTTTCGCCATCTGTCTTCAGCAAGCCGTTCCGTGGCGCCGTCGGTTTATTTAGAATATTTGACTCATAGTAATGACTAGATCCGTCTTGCATTATTAATTTCGTCGCCGTCGTCGTCGTCGTATTGTTGTCATGCTTATTGTTATTTAATAACGGATGTATTTCGGGCGCGCTGGTCGTCGCTGATGCTGCTGCTGCTGTTGATGTGGTATTACTATCACTGGCACTACAAACTGTCGCTGTTTGCGTTTTTTCGTTCATTGGTAGAAGATGAGTGGCCTCCATTCTTGCAGATCTCTAGTGAATTGTCTACGTAGTGTATTTAATAATGGTGGTGTGGATATTGATATTGTTGTTTTTGTTTTAGACGGTTGTGTTGTTTTTCTGGTTTTTCTTAGTGTTTTATGGTGCTCCTTCATGCGGCTGAATGGCGGCGATTGCCAGTAGTCGATTTGAGATCTATAAAGTGCCATACGTAACGTGACGACGCTTTAATCTCAGACACCTAATGATTTCCTGCGAACAAAAACAAACAAATATTTCATCAATGTTTCTTGGCAATTTATCATAAATGTTTTGATTCCACACATAAAAATAACTCAATTTCAATTTACTCTCGAGAAAAAATCAATAAAAATTTGATTCACATTTATTTCAGGTGGGATAAATCTATTATCACATCCGAGAATGGGAGTTACAATCAATTTAAAATGTTAAATTAAAGCATACATCGCTTTAACTTTAAGCAATATGTGCTACAACGTGTTACAATCAACGCAGACAAAACTTCATTACTGTTTTTAAAAGAAGTAAATCCTAGCTTTGCTTGTTATTAAATTTCCTTCATCGTTGAAACTTTCCAACAATATATAACTCATGTTCTTAGAGTGGTATACTACTGAAACAAGCTTAGCGAAATTTATAATTGCAGATTAGCAAAAAGAAATTAGAAAAATTCCTAGCGTTTTTCTTGCAGTTTTCGCATAAAATATCAAATTATCCGCATGTTTAGGTGATTTTATACAAATATTTTAAGATAATGACTAGGAAATTGCGGATATTATGTGAAAATCTATCAAAAACAAGACAATTTTTCGATTGTACCTCTAAATTTTTACATTTTTAAATTTTTTTCGTGCTATTTTTGTATCTATTTCTGTCTTTTTCAGTGATTTTATGTGATAATGCCAAAAATTTGTAAAAAAATTTAAACCCTCTTGAATCTCTTTAAACTTTGCGCAGTATATGTACACCATAGGGTATTTAATACATTTTTTATTTGTTGAAAATGTTCAGCGATATAAAGTTTGCCAATTCTAGAAGCGCTAATAGTCATACAGCGTCTTAAAAAGTTTCAACTTATTGAATTAAAATGTGTTTTTGTTTTTGCCAAGCATACTTTTGCCCCTCACCAGGCTAAAAACACTTTAAACTAAAACTGAAACTTAAAGTATTAAAATCCCAATCGTCTTGTTTGCTAGGTAGAACTTCTCGCCGTATAAACATCATAAAATCTTTGTCGATTTGTTTAGACAACAGCGCATGAACATTTTCGCAACCAAAAAAAACTTTTTCATGTTTCGTATATTAAAACACGGTTTATCACACTGTCGGGATAACAAAAAACAAAAAGCGCGCAACAACACTCAATTTATCAAAATACATTTTCATGTTGTTTCACATTTTATCGACGCTAAATTGAAAATGGATTCTATTTATTTACGCTTGAATTTATCGTACAGGTACGAACATGATGATATATTATCTCGCCCGCAAAAAATATAAATTACTTCGTAGTGTTAGAAAAGGGCCGCCGCATTCAATTTATCATCGAATACATACATATATAGAATTTTTGAATTATTTGTCGCTTTTAATTAAAAAGCCACACGACCATTCATCATTAAAACAAATAAAGAGCGAGTGGGCAAGGATGCGATGAGATGCGATTGATCCTACACCTTGGCGCTTTCCATTCGGTGCCAGCGCGCTGACGATCAAAAAGTCCTAGCGGTTATAAAAAAACAGCACGCGATTAAAAAAATGTTTTTTGGCTGGCCCGCACGCGTAATGTGGCCGTAAAATTATAAATCTACATCTATTTTTTTTCTGCTTTTGCATTTGCAACGCAAAGTCACACCATATTTATTTTCGGCGCGCGTCTATGTATATATGTGGAATGTGTTATCGACATGAGGATTTATGTCGACGCGAGACGAGAAAAAAAAACCAGCAAGATTATGAAATTCCATATAGGATGGAACAATGTCGTCGCGTGCGCGGCGTAATTTTCGGTGCGATAATCACGTTGTCAGTAGAAAATCCGATGGTATTATGCGATAAGGATGATAAAGGATGGCCGAATCATAAACGCATTGTATGTATTATATTATACATACAGTGCGTAGATGAGAGAAAATCTCCCTTTCTTTTTTGCCACGAGCTGATTTTTTTCTACTGGCAATCAGCAAACAAGATAAACTCGCGCAAAAAGTTTATTTGTATTGCTTTAGAGTAATGTGTGTAGCCGCCTATTCGTAGAGGTAAACTTTTTATTTCGCTGGGGCATAATGCGTTCTTTGTGCGTTTCCATCAATCGATGCCCGTGTGGGAAAAACGAGCCGCGAACGATATGATTACAAATGAACTTGAACTTAAATTGATATTTTTTCTATTTGATGTTTAACTAAGCTGTTCTTTCAAAAAAATATACCATACAAATCAAGTTAATATAACAAGACGCGCGCTTTCTATATCCAGCGAATTGATTTTTGACACCAATTTTATTAAAAACTTTGGATGAAATTTACGATTTTTAAACGTCTGTCAGGAAATTGATTGACATATTGTGCTACAATACAAATGAATCAAAATATTAATTAAAATTTCCAATGAAAAATCTCCAAATATTGGCATTTTTATTGGTTCTTCTCATTCAATCATAAATCGAGTTTATAAAGTAAATCAATACATTTATCTAAAAAATTCTCTTTGCATGGAAAGCGAACAAATAAACGTCACGCAGCCAGCATAACATCTCCATACATGCAAAATAAAAGTTGAATTAAATTTGGCGAGAATCCTGATGGATAGTCGAACAGAAACTTTATAATAAATTTAGGTATTTGCTATCGGGTAAAATTACAGTAATGTAATAAATCAACAACAAATTGGTATAAATTCAAAATTTTTTAGAGCGGCAATAAATTTTATAGGATTTACATTAAAATCTAAAAAGTTTTTCCGAAAATTTACATATACATAGTTGGTTTTTGTTGTAAAAACATTCACAGAAAGTTTTTAAATTTAGAACAAGGTGTAAATTTTGTAATAAGCCAATATAATACAAGGAAAATAAGTTTTTATTTTATGCAAAATAAAAGTTAAATTGAATTTTATGAATTATCTTGGCTGATAGCCGAACAGAGACTTTGCTTGCGGTTAATGTAATAAACTAACAACAAATTGTTGTAAATACTTTTTCGAAATAATTTATTATAACAAACATTAAAAAATAAAAATTGCAAAACTTTGAACGAATGGCAATAAATTGAAAATTCCAATGTATTACAAGAAGTTCTCGTACTAATAAACAACTTTTCCTAAAGGTGGGTAGCAAAATTGCTTCCGGAGTTGTTGTGCTTCGTTTTGTATGAAAATGTACATTCAATTTTAGTGCAAAATGTACGCCTGAGGGTTGCAACTTGCAAGTGTAATGGCAAAAATATCTTGATACAATACAACTAGTTGTATTGCATTGTATGTAATACTGCTACAAGAAATCAATTAAACTTTATAAGTAATCTAGAAAAGTTTTATATCATTATCAAGAAGCAGCAGAGATTTATAATATTTTAATGACAACAAGCATTAATACTTAATAAAAAAGAACTTTATCTCATAAGCTAAAAATAGTCGGCTACAATGTTTTATGTCTATCATAAAACAGATAGGTATATTAAACAATGCTTTGAAAAAAGTGCATATTTGAGTAATTCGGTCATTTATTTATGCGTTGTAGACAATTAATATTCCAAATCATAGATATTCAAGCTGATGAAATATTTACGAAAAATTATTCATTGGCTTGCGATAAATTTGTACATATAATTGTAAAAATAATTAACGGATACTCAAATTATACTTCGCAAATGAAAGATTTTCGTAAAAGTCTCAATTGTTGCATTTTTAGCTTCGTGGTTTTAAAATAAACATCAATTTGTCGACATTAATAAACAGTTATTAAAGAATACTTAAAAAAATTGGTGTTAATTACTATAAGTGTTATTCGTTGCTGATAATTTATTTTCTGAGTTTTCTTTACAATTATTCATGTCAATGTATCGAAATAAATTTATCGAGATTGATTCTAAAAAAATTGTCTATATTTTCTAATTATTATAATATATTACCAATTCATTTTCTAAATGATATTTAACTAATTAAATTGACTATTTATTGCATTTTTTGCCTCGTTGTTTCGAAATATAAACGACAATTTATCGGCATTGGCAAGAATCGCGTATTTATACATATTTTCTAATTGATTTTTAATTGCAATGTTAAGATAACGGTGAACACACGCATTAAATAAATAAAATTTTTGTTTTGTACACATTGGCTGGATTTGATAACATTTGCGCTGTGTTGTTGTGAATCATTCGCACACATTTCGCCTCAACTACGCCACTGCCAACCGGCCCAGCATTATAATAATAAATTGTTGTAAATCGTATAACAATGCATCGGTTAAGCTGTGCGTCGTCTTTCATACATATACCACAAGTCCTAAATATTTACACACACATGCCAGCAATGCTCGAACGAAATCGAAATATAATTATGTATTAAATAAATCGCTATAGATTGACTGACATATGCACATGTATAATCTTGTTTTTTTTTCTTATCGTAAACTGGCAGGACACACTTTATCGCATTTAATCGAACACTATAGTTTGTACTGTCAAGGCTTTTAATCCACTTTGCAAATTGTGAATATGTACACACACATAACCTCAAATCAATAAAATGTCAATGTTATAATTATTGCAAGTGATAACCTCACATTCATTAAAATAAATAACGAACAATAAACGCTTTTATTTAATTATTATACAATACACAATGTGTGTGTATAAAATATTTATACACATATTATATGCAGACACATAAACACTCACACACACACGACGAAATTTAATTAATTAATAACCTACATATCACAATATGCATAGAAAATTCAAAATGCAAATTACCTTGACGTTTCTAAATGATTTTTTTAGCGTTTAAAAATAAACAACAACGAAACGAAACGAAACGAGAAACAAAGAAGTATTATTTTAACTTACAAGCTGCATTTGCTTTATTTTCGATGTTTACAGCATTACGCACTGGATAGGAAACTGACGTTTGGTCGAATCTGGGATGGCACAATTACAAGTATTGGATAATTACTAGGCTTTATTAATTTCGGACGGAGACTAAACAAAACACACACGTCTCTAAACTCGCACACGATATGTACTAGATCCTATATAATAAACAAGCGCACATAAAATGTATCATTTTTTTTTCATTTCATTGTGAATGCGTTATCAGTGGCGTATCGCTCGAAAAAAGGCTAACGTACGCTTTGTTTTGATTATCGAAATAGAATAGCAATCATTTATTATAGTTCATTATCAATCTGCGGCGCAGCATAATGTGCATGCCACATATAGTGCAGAAGGCGCATCGGCTAGAATGCAATGAAAGTAGCAATTAACATTGACCTTTTACCGCCGATTATTTTTGTTTCATTATTTACACACACACATATTATACACAACACAAGCCGAAGTGTCAATAAACTATTTACGCTACTGCTGTTGCGACACTTATGATTAATAGAGAAAAAAACGCCATCTATCATCAGCACGCGAGCTGAGTTGGTGAAGAGAAAAAAAATGGGGAAATGCGGCCGATAATTATTTTATATTGATGTTGTATCAATTTGATATTTTTGTATCGCTTAGTCTGGCTTTGGCGAAATTATTGACGTTTTGATTATCTGCCAGCATGATAAGCACGTTTCTGCCGCGTAATTAATTAATGGTAGTTGTTGTTGTTGTTTATACTTTCTTTGGGGCGAAATTTCGCCTTGAATAGATTTTGTGAGGCACGTTCATATGTGTATTTTTATTCGAATTGGCAAGTATTTCGTTTGATTATCGCTTTTTTGGCATAGAGAACAAACTCGTCTATTTTTTATCGCAACCATATTTTATGCAATGTAACTAATTGTTATAGCAATGGAAAAATCATTTATAGCCATGCGTCGTTAGCCTCATCCAAATTAAGCGTTGCTATGCAAAATTTATGAAAAATTTAATAGTTATTTTTAGCAAAAAATGGTAACTATAAATGTCGACAATTAAAACAATTTAATTAAATTTCAATGGAATATTTGTCTCCCTTACGAAAATGATTAATTTTTACCCCTGGCGTGAATCGATCGACGCGTACAAATTGTTGCGGTTATTTATTGATAATTGAAGTTATCTTGCTGACATCGGGCGCCCGAAAAGCTGATTGCGTTCAGGAAGACATTACCGTTACCGGCGGTGGTACTAAATATTTGACGATGTAATTTCGGCGGTTATTTTATAATGACGAATCAATACGCGAAACTTGACCCGACCGCAACTCCTTCTTGCCACCGCCACCGACAAACTCCTCTTTCACAAGATGTTAATATAAGCGACGCTCGAAAGTGAAATTCGCTCTTGAAATATGTAAACTACGTGCTCGAATTAAGCGCCACTTGGAAACTTTGACACATCTTCGTAGATAAATAATAATTCAAGTAGGCGAATAAATCATCTTGTGAATCGTTAAAACTAACTAGTTACGTGTTAAAGTTTGTTTAAACTTAAGTAATTGTTTTAAAAAACGATTAAACAATTAATTACCATTTGTATTTAATGAACACACACCTTCAATAAAAATTGTTTTGCAAAGAACTGGCAATTAATTTTTATTGTTTTCACGTTAAGTTGATAGTGATAACGTTTAATGTATAATGTGATAAGCATTAGCAATGGTAGTGGTAGAATGTTAAATGTGTCCATTTATGCAACACTTTTAGTTTATGGAACACTTTACCTAACTCACTCTTATTAATTGATCAATCCATTTAATGAAACAGATAACATTTTATAAGTCTAATATAAGTAGTGGGTGCATTTATCTTGCATTTAAAATTAGATTGATTAAAAAATTGTCAAGAGATTGCATATACAGAATGTTTACAAAGTTTAGCAACTCTTTTTTAGTTCTATAAAACAATGCCCAGATGAATACTTTGGGCTATACTAATATTCTTTACATGAAAATAGCTATTTTAAACGTTATATTCTGATTGAATGAAATATTTTACATCTACTAACAAATTTTCCATCTAGTTTGAAGAGAAACATGGAAAACACAATCTGTTAAATAAAGATCTCTTGATCACAGAATTTTAGTAATTATTGCTGCTTGTGACAGCCTCATCCATCAAAAAGACTATTATTTTAATTGACAGTAGAACATCCAAAAATAGTTAGTGTTAGGCATTCTAATGAAAATAGCAAAGGCTAAGGTTTTAGCTGTCAAAACTTTTTTAAAAGAATAGGGGACTCTTATCCAGAGCTACTAGTATTTATTAAAATTATAATCATCTTTAATGAAAATTAAGATAGCATTGTTGTAAAAAAGTTATATCTTAGAAAATAAAAATCCCCAATAACTCCAATTCGCGGCTAGATTTGTCATTGCATTGTTTTACATCAATATTGAGCGAAAATTAGATATTTTACTTAATATTCTAGCATTTGATAATAAAAAGAGAGGTTAAATTGAATAACAAAACAAATTTAACAAAATTATAGTGATATTAGAGCCCCATTTCTGGATAAATCCAAAATCAAATGCAAGATCGCCATTAAAATCCTCACCAAACATCATATAGACCTACATACATATATTTATAATATGCCGAAATTAGTAAAATAACATCGAAAATTTCGTTAAACATGTGATGATTGGCTAGATTTGATGAGGATTTTTGTATATTTACACTTTCTAGAGACAAAGCATTTCATAAACAAGATCGTTAACTCGTCGACAAGGTGTCATTTACTTAATATTCTTCATTTTTTAGCATTTGATAATAATAAGAGCGGTTAAATTGATTAACAAAACAAATTTAAGAAAATTGTATTGATATTAAAAGCCCAAAATCAAATGCAAGATCACCATTAAAATCCGCACCAAATATCATATAGACCTACATACATGTTTAAAATATTTTATATGCCGAAATTAGTCAAAAACATCGAAAATTTCGTTAAACATGTGATGATTGACTAGATTTGATGAGGATTTTTGCATATTTACACTTTCTAGAGACAAAGCATTTCATAAACAAGCTCGTTAACTCGTCGACAAGGTGTCATATGGCATAATAATAATTTTACCGCACATTTGATATATCTTTTTTTTCTCTAAATCTGCCAGTTTAATCATCCACCAAACAACAATGTATTATATATTTATGACTATAAATTTTACATGATGGAAGAGATGAATTTTATGCTAGATTAATTTTTACCTCGCGCAAAAAACCCAGTGTCAAGCGTTGGGAAACGCGCTTCGCTCTTCCATGTCCTCAATTTGCAGCGTTTCAAAACACTGACACATCAACAAAGCATGTTATAAGATATCTATTGTTTTGTTACCTTTTTTATCGTTAAGTGACTTGCTGACTGATTGTGAGTGTATTTGCGCCTATGTTTTCGTCGTCGCCACCACGACTATCAAATCAGACCAAAAAAAAAAAATAGACGAACAAATAAGTAAGTATTCGGGCACCGTGTTTGTATGCTAATGAATCATTCGATGCTGATAATGCTGAATGATTATCGCAGCGCATATATTATTTTTCGCGCTGATGTTAAATGGTTTCGGTCGTATATGTATATGTATATGTATATGTATATGTATATGTATATGCTGTGTGTCGCGGCCTTGAATGTTGCGTCGAGAGAGCACACCACCACTGCCGATCGATTTCCAGCAAAATGCATGTTTCTGGTTGTTGTTTTTTTGTAGTTGCTGCTGTTATTGTTCATGATTATTTTCGCCGCCCGCGCGCGTATTAAATCATAATGCGCGAAAAGCGATGGGGCGATTATTGAGTGGTAAGGCGCGCGCGATCCCCGGTGATAACGAGCGGAGCCGTTGCGTGACATTGCCGCTGATTGTAGGAAATTTTTCATTGAATTATTTCGTATGCAATTGAACGAACACATATAAGATTTGTTTATTGCTTCCTTGGCTAATGTTAAAGTTCACACTTGTGATTATAAATAATTATTGCGTTGATTTCAATGGAAATTTGGACTCGATTATCACTTAGATATCTATATAGGGTTAATAAGACACTCAATTATTCAAGTTTTAATGTTTACTATATGATATGATGCATCCTGGACGTCAACAGATATTGATGCAGTTACTTTTTTTTAAAACGATCGAAAAGACGTGTTTCAAGTTCTAATAATAACTGTAATAACTGTTAGTCTACATGTGCAATTTAGATAAATAATCACTGAAATCAAGACATTTGCAATTGGTTGCTCAAAATGATGATTCATTGTTGTATATCGTTTGATCTGTTAGGACCCGGGACTCATTATAGAATGTAGCAATATGATTTACATGTATTTGGGGCTATTCCAATATTCCATAACTTTATAGACTAAATTATACTAAATCTATAGCCCTTCTTGTACTTGCTGAGCTCATCAATTGAACTTAAAGAATCGTATTTCTTATTGAAAAACAAGATACTAAAAAAGAAAATAATTCTAAGAAAGTAAATAAAATCACAAAATGTGGTTTAAATACTAATTGAAAAAAAGTTTGATAACGATTGCAATTAATTTATATCAGCGTTTTTGCAAAATACAATCATTATAAAACGTAATTATTCCGCGAATTTAAACAATGTGGTTATTTTAATCCATTCAATTAATTTCAAATGTATATGAGGGTAGCTAATTACAATTGCATTGCAAAAACTATTAATTTTAATTTGTATTGCTTTTGGAAGCGCACAATTTGGGTTATGGTAAAAATATTAGGTACGCGAAATTTGAGTAGATAAGTCAACTGCTTGTCTATTAAATTAACTTAATTTTAAAAAAGAATGGGATGCAGAGCATTAGTTATCTAAAAACCACCAACATATAGTTTTAAACTGATTTTTGACTTTAAATTCAAATCAATTTTACTATCAAATTTACAATTTATTGTACAAAAAAATGAGGTATACATAAAATTGCATAATGTTCTTTTATTCATTTTTTCTTTTCTTCTAAAACTGTACTAAAAAGTTACGATTTTGCATTAAACAAAAACATACTTTTCGTAACAATGTTACCTTACTTTGTTTGTCCGTAGCAGTTATATAATAAATATACCTAAAATATTCATTCATTAAAAGCGAGTATTAAAATGTGACATGCTCATTTGAAAACAAAACAAACCAACGTAGTTTTTTTCCTACAATTCCACATTAGCACATATACAATGTTAGACAAGACAATAAATGATTGTGTTTCTACACTATTCGTCATCGTCGAATGCAAAAAACAATCTATTAGATTAACTCGTTTGCAACAAAACAATAAAAACACAGACTGCACTGTTTAGTTATAATTTATTTTATCATTTTTTTGCATAATAATGTATATGAATACTACTTAGTATGCAAAAAAGGGAATAAAATATGAGCAACGATCTGCAGGAAATTGTTTTAATTAACCGCTTAAGGGTTGTATTGCGTGATGATACCGCAACGTTTTTTTTTCTACTACTGCAATCAATAATATTATAAATTGTTTATTATCTGAAAATTTTCTACATAATTAAAATTATGCCATTGGAATTAAATAATAATAAACGAGATTGCTTTATCTCAAACAAAGCGAAACTTTTGCCGTATCAAAATTAAAGCATATTTTTTGGGAGCGCACACGCAAATTTCGCGTTATCGAATTTTTTTTTGAACAGCCGCACGCTGTTTATATTTTTATCTAGAAAATTAAATCCGCTCCCCGGCTTAATTGTTATAATTAATGTGTGTTGGATACCGACCAAGAGTGTGATAGCGCAAAAAATCGGATCAGTAATTGCAAATGCGCGTTGTTTACCGAACGAACGCCAAAATTGTCGCGGCGTTCACTTGCGTAAAATACGTGAAAATACCGAAAAAAAAATCGATTTCGCGCGTCACACCGCATGATAATTATCGTCAGCTGAGCCAATACGCACACACACACATACACGATGAGAAGATTAGACAACCAAACAAGCGCGATTGATTGTTTAAACAATATGTATTGAAGTTGTCGTAACGGTCAAGGCTGGTACGATCATTAATTAGTTCGGAAAATAAATGTCAGGAGTGGATTGTAGGCAACCGAAATGGCATTCATCATTGAAAAATCCGAAAAAACCATGCTGGATAGGCATTCGAGCGCACACACGACGGGCATTGATTTGTGTTATTGCCGCGTTTTCGAAATAAAGGCCAAGGCCGTTAATAATAAATCAACAAAGAAAAATTTTTCGCAGCCACGAAAAAAAAAGTATGTACGTGTAGTAAAAAATATTGCGCCAATGTCATGCAACCAAACAAGCGCACCATGTCGCAATGACACAGGGAATAATTAAGGTTAATTTTTAATTACACATTGTCTAACTAAGCGATAGTGTTTTCAATTAATATTCGATGGTTTTGGTGTGGTAGTAGATGTCACTGCAGATGTGAGGTCTAAATTTATAATTACAGAAATAGTTTCGTAAATATAAGCACAAACAAAACAGTGTAGTGTGTTGTTCTAAATTATCGTATATAAATATTTGCTGTGTTGCGTACCTTTTTAAACAGGTGATTGCAGGCACTGCTAGAAAACAGCAACCATTTCGCTACAATTATTTAATTATTAACAACTATTTCGCTCGACGGGCCCGCACACACACTCTCACAGAATATGATGATACGAAGCGTAAAGCACAATAAAATTTAATGTAATCGATGTGTGTTAATTTTATTTAATTATTTTAAGCTAGAAACTTGTTTTATTTTCGATATTCTCGCGAAATGTGAGCTACTGGCTGGTTGATCAATTGCTTTTATTACATAATTTTATAAATTTATTGCTTTGTTTTTGTCTGGTTGCTGCGTTTGCTAGATGAGAGTAAGAAGCAGTAGCCGCTCGATAATTTCCCAACCGTACCCGAACTGCAGCAAAGCACTCGCCTGCTGCTCCTCGCGTTTTTTTAGAAAGAAAGCCCTTTGATGGACGCATGCGTATTCAATGAGCGACATCGAGTGGTACCGAAACACTTTTATCCATTTCCAACGCATTCTCATTT
>JARJDW010011575.1:0-28342 GCA_030264715.1 Adinopsis sp. GC000173
AATGAGGATCCTGATTAACTTATTTTGATATCTACACCAATTTTGTAAAGTATTCGTAATATTGCGTTATCAATATAGGTACTAAGACGAAATTAAGTTTGCAAATAAACACATGAAAAATAAGATCAAAAGAAGTAAATTATACTCAAGTTTTAAATAATTGGGAAGAGTTTTCGGATTTGGACTGTTTCCATATTAAGGCATGTAATGTATGCTAAGCTACAACAACAATGTAAATAACAGAACTTTGTGTAATAGTAGGATAGGTAATGGACATTTTTTTGGTTAGAGACGTAGACAGCAATTAAATAAATGAATGAACCAAATATTTGTATAGTAAATTTAAAATTAATTAATGACATTTTTATATTTTTAGTAATCAAATTAAGTTGAATGCAACATACTCTCTTAGTTGTAGATATTTTTACCATATAATGTATACTAAGCTAGAATAACAATGTAAATAGCAGAACTTTGTATAATGGGGTATGTAGTGGAGCATTTTTTGGTTAGAGAAGTAGGAATTAAACAAATGAACGAACGAAATAATACTCGTGTTATATTTTTAGAAATCAAATTAATTTGGATACAAAATACTCTCCAAGTTGAAAGTTGCTATTTATATAGATTTTCTTTTACCATATTTGTATAAATTGTTCAGGGCTTGATAAAATCGATAAAAAATTAAATTTGATGGTATTTGAACGATTATTTTAGCTATCTGCCAAAAAGCATATTTTTAACAATCACTAGAATGCAGGATTAAAAGTTATAACATTTCAATTGTAATAACTGTGTTGTAAATACACCAATTTCAAACTATTGACAGTGAAAATACCTATATGTACCTAAACAGAATAAAAATAAAAAAATAACTATGTTAAGCGCACAAAAGCTACGTATAAATGAGTTATCTATCCTAGGAAACCTACATCCCAGTGTAGAAGCAATGATTTAGTGCATTTTAATAAAATTTGTTAGCTGTCTAAAAGCACATTTCTAGTAATCACTAGATTGTTGAGATAAAAGTTACAGCATTTCAATTGTATTATCATAATCGTGTTGTAAATAATTTAAATTTAACTAATACACCAATTTTCACACTATTGACAGTGAAAATACGAATTGTAATTAACGTGGACGTATATGCACCGATAAAGAATAAAAAAGTAAGCGATAAAAGCCACCTGCAAAATGAGTTCTTTATCCTAGGAAACCATAGCGTCCTAGTAAAGGACAATGCTTTTAGTGTATTTTAATAGAATTAATTAATTCTTTAATTGCATTATGCTAAAGGTCACAATAATTACGTACAAATACGTTTATTATTAAAAATGTACTCACAAAGTTATATGTATATTAAAATAGATTATAAACTCTAATAAATAGATTTTATTTTATTTATATTTCTACTTTAATATATTTTTGAATGAAACTTTTTAATTAGCGACATACAGCAAAAGTCAATTAGAATTCATGTAGATTTGAATTTGGGGTTTTATGCATCTGTTCAATATTTTCTAAACATAGAATGTTAGTGGGTTGTAAGTACTTTTACATATATAGAATTAATTTTCATTCATTTGTCTAAAATATGTTTAGACTTACAATACATATTCCGTATAAATTGATTCCTATTTATTATTTCTTTTCACATTCGACGATTTAATGAATATTTCAGAATTTTGTAAGTTATTGTATTGTGTTTTTCTGTTAAGATCCAAGTAGGTAATGCACAATATAATATGTTGATAGTTACTATGGAAATGTAATAAGAATAAGAAGTTTAAGGTCTGTCCAGGTCTGTCTGTATAAACTGCGCGTAGACGCACAGACGAATTATACTCTCCATATATTTTCTTTATTTTTATCTGTTATAAATAAAGTTCAATAAGTCAATATTTTCCCATCCAAAATGTAATGTTTAAGAATCTTCGGGAGATACTAAAAACGTACAGGTTATATTTCCTATGTATATATGAGATGCGCAAATAAGCGATCCTAAAAACAGTATTAATTAATGAAATGTGTGATTATTTAAATAAAAAAATATATTTAGACTCGCAATGCATATTCCATATAAATTGATTACTATTTATTATTTCTTTTTTCACATTCGACCATTTAATGAATATTTTAGAATTTTGTAAGTTATTGTATTGTGTTTTTGTTTGGATAGTCGACGCTGGAGTGAAACAATGGCATTTTTAACTCACCCCCTCCTGCTCGTTATCAAATTGAAGCGAAAAAAATCTACAATAGAATTTTAATGTACTCCCCTATTTAACAATATAACATAAATCTCTCATTTGATACTTAAACAAGAGTATTGGAATAAAAAATTACATTTCTTTTTCGAATAACTATGAAATACAAATTAGCAATTCAAATCATCGCTATACTCGTGTATATAAAAAAAGAAAGAATGGTTGCGAATCAATAATTAACAATTTATTATCATTAATTGTAATTTTATTTAAATATAGCTTATTTTTCTCTCTTGCTGCAATATAAATTTGCATTCATTTTCGCTTTCTGCGTTTGTAGAATGTTGCTGCTTCTAGAATCCACACACAATCATTAATAATACGTGGTAATATTTCACCTAATATAAAGTAATTGAAATTTTTAAGGTGGTTATAACACATTTTTTATTAGTAGAGCGTTTGCTTTATTAATGACTTTTTCATATTACGCTTAAATGTAATAAATTGCTTCGAGAAAATGTGACATAAAAATGTTACGTGAGTGTTCAATAACGAATCATTTATAAATAGAAAATATAAACTATATACGTATATATATATAATATAAAAGTTTTGTCGCACTCTATTTTTATTTCATATTTTATGGCACTACATTTATTGATAAATCTCCGCCTGATAATATCGTGTGTATCGCATGTAAACGAAATTCGCAACATTATACTTAATATATACGAAATTAAATTAAATTAATTTAATTGGTGAAAGGCAAATTTGTACAGCGAAATAATTTTGCCAGCCATCTATTAAAACAAAATTTACGATATGTACTTGAAAATTTAAAGTAAATTTAATCAAAAATTTATCTTCAAGCTGTTTTGAGTGCACAAATAAATTTGCCCAGGCGGGCGGCGGTGGCGGCGGCAACGGCGCACATTTCAACCACCACCGCACACAAAAAGCGCGCTATTTTTTTTTTGTTTTAATTAAAGCAGCAGGAGAAGGAAGCAGTAGAAGAAGCAATGCAAGTTTTTATATGCATCATTTTCAAGTTTAATTTGTTTTTAAACAATTGTTTGACTATTTAAATGAATACATAAGATGAAATTTATTAAAATAAAGTTAAAGCGGTTCAAATGGATCGTTAAACATGAAATTGTACTTCACGAATAAAATACAAAACAGTGTTTATGCGGGCCAGTTGTTTAGGAATTTGTACCCAACTTATTTTATTACATCGTAACTTAATATCATTTAAAACAAACTTATCTTTATTTGTTTCATCGCAGCACATCGTGTCACATTTAATTAAACTTATTCTTTTTTTTGTTGTTGTTTTGGCTCTGTTGTAAGTGTATACGGGGTTTACTCGATTAACTCAGATTTATTTCTTACAGGAATTAAAAAATCATTAGCGTGTTAGAATTCATGGCATCTAATCTAAGCTTAGCGCAGAGATTACATTGTCAATTCTTCGCATTTATCTTTGTTTGAATGCAGAAAAGGGCATTCTGCCAGGCATTTTTATCATCCTAACTATATTTTTTCGCTCACACTTCAAATGCTCGCTACAGTGGCGTAACTACAGAAACAATTTGCTTTAGGACCCGCCGCTCGTAAAGGCCTTTGAGTCTGCGAACCAATTTTGCAAATAATTAAGAAAATTACATGTTTTTGTTCTATTGAGTTGCAGGTATCAATTAACACCTAAAGCGGATCAATTCGATACGTGGGCGGACCCAAAAAAGAAACTAGACTAAGAAATTGTTGCTCATTTTTACGCATTTTCCAAGCGATGTTCGACTTGTTTCATCTGGGACTACCTCCGGAAGGGTGGATTCTAACGATTTAGAAAGAAAACGCTGTGAATATCGCATGGAAAATGCGTGAAAACACCAAAAATGTCAAATATAACAAATGGTTGGACACGAAAATTTGACATTTTAGTGTTATTTACGCATTTTCCGAGCGATTTTCGACTTGTTTCATTCGGGACTACCCCCGAAATGGTGGATTTTAACAAGTTAGAAAAAATACCATATGAATATTGCATGGAAAATGCGTCTAAACACCAAAATTTTCAAATATGGCAAATTAATCGACTCGATTTTTATGCATTTCCAAGCGATTTTATGAAATTTTCACTTTCCTCACTTCGAGTTTCCTGCATTCTAATGATTTTTGCTGAAAAAGCCTCGAAAATGACTCGGAAAATACAAAAAAAATGAAAACCCAGAAAGTGAGACATTTTTGTGTTTTTCATGCATTTTCCGAGCGATTTTTGAAGCGCCTCCACCGGCAATTGATAGAATCTACCTTTCCCGAGGTAACCCCGGTCGAAAATTTGTGAAGATGAGCAAAAATATCTATCCCAATGTAAATTTCATCTAGTTTGTTTTGGGTTCACTCATGTATATGTTTTAAAAACCAAGAGGAATTTAAAAAGTATTTATGATTTCTTGGTAATAACCAAATATTTGCATTATTATTCTAATGTAGTTCCTCTAATGTTTGCATTTATACCAAGGACAACTATATTAAACAGGTTCAAATTAATAAAGAATTGCTGTTACATGATTTTGTAACCATAAAAATAGAAAAAATACTTTTTGATTTAAAAAGTTTTGCGTTTCTTCTTACGCCACTGGCTCACTACATATTATACATTGTCCGCTAAATTTATTTATATAAGAATTCATATACCACATATTACATATATGAATGTGCAACGAAGTACGACAAAATAATTTTTGTTTTTACGACAATTACATATAATAAGCGCAGAAAGTTGCTGTAGAACAGTTAGTTCCCATGCTTTTTTCTCCAATTTTATTCGTAATGTGCATGATATGTAGATCTGATGCAGTTTGATCGTTTACATTTCAAATTTAGATTTAGTTAAGATCGTGGCGCGCATCCAAAATACATTTTGCAAAACTTAACTACTATTTTTAAGCATGATTATAATTTATTTTTACATTCGACCGAGAGAGCGAAATATATGTGTCATTCTGTTCAAATCACCCCATATGGTTCACGCATCCGGTATGGCATATTAAATTTCCGGTCTGTATCACGGTCTGTGGTCACAGCCACCACCTTACTATTTTACCCTTCATACAAAAAAAAAATTCGTACAATGAACTTTTTATTAAATGCACACCATCATATCTTCTCTCTTTTTTGTTTTAGCATATGGCGTATTAAAAATCATCGACTTAAAGGTTCCGTCAACGATTGAAAGCGGCAGCAACGATGAAGTTATATTGGATTGTGATTTTGTCGCTACGAACGAGAGTGGCTTAGAAGTGAAATGGTTTTACAATAATGGTGACGAGCAAATCTATCAATGGATACCAAATACATCGAAACCGCAAGCGTTAGGTTTTTTAAAGGATCGACTCGATTTAGGCTATAAAGCTTCAAATGAAAGCAATACGATGTATCGGGCACTCAGGATTAGGCATGTTACTCTAGATTTAACAGGCGATTATACTTGCAAAGTGACGAGTTTTTATAGCGAAGACACGGCGACGAAACGAATGGTGATTTATGGTACGATCTACATTTTTAATTATTATTAACCGCCTTGTTATAGTGCGCACTGACTTCATAGTAAATTAATATTTTTAATTGTAATATTAGCTTTACTGTTTTTTTCTTCTGCTTCTTTATTGTTGGCACGAGTCCGCCATGCTTCGATGCACTTTTACAATGCTTTTGTTGTACAGCAAAAAAAGTAACACTATCAAGCAGAAGATAACGTTTCCGACAAGGCGCACATATTTTACTGACATTGTTTGCTTAAATTGCTAATAGCCGAATAAATGTCGATATAAAATAATATCATTTTTGTTTTATTGCAGAGCCCGCCAAAGAATTTTCGCTTGATCATTTGGAAGATACAGACACAGTCATTTGTTCAGCGTCTGGAATCTACCCAGAACCGAAAATGAACATCTACATTGTTGGATCGTAAGTTGAAATAATTTAATTATGTAAGTTTATTGCGAATTTAGACGGCTTTCTCTTTTCTAATAGAAATTCAACAACCGCTAATGGAGATGACAATGACAACGACGACGATGACAATGACAATGACAAGGAAAATGATGATAATGGTAATGATAATGGTGATAATAATAAGCAAGGTGAAGATAATAATAATAATCATAATAACGATGATGATGACGATGATGAAAATGATAATAATAATATACCCCACGAAGAGTCAAACGAAGATAACGACTTAATTGAAATGACTGATGATAAGTCCTACAACGTAACGGCCGTTCTCTCCTACGAGGAGGAAAAGTTGGACGATGTAACCGCCATTGTCTGCGAGCTATGGATCCCCGGCACGACCTACAAAGAAGTCAAAAAGACCTATCTCTACCGAGGTACGTATGGCTCAATAAGCAAAAACAATGAGGATTGTGTTTTTTTTCTGTTCTACTCCATATTAAAACAAATCGCGATGCTGCGCTATACGATAGATTGAAGTCTGATTAACGATGCATGAGCTAGAAATTAAAAATTAAAACAAAAAAACAAATTTCCAATCTTTTTGCTTTAGGCGGAATTCCAACCACATCAGAAACTCAAATTGAATCTGATTATGATAACGAGTTTGCCACAAACGCTACCCAAGAAGGTATATCACATGCTTATTATTTGAATAACAATTGGAATGTATCCAAAACAAATTTACACATAATTTACCGCTTTTATCTGTTTTAATATGGCTTGATAGGGACACGATAACATGTCAAACGTATTAATTTCTTATTTAAAAATCAAATTTGAAAATAAATAAAAAAGTGTGGCAATATATGCAACCAACATATCAAATATGTGTCTATAAAATCAATATAGCAACATCTATTCGAATCGTTTCATTCTTTTATAATAACGCTTCTTTATTTATCTTACAGAGAGTTCTGGGTACGTAAATATTCCCCGCATGGATATTATAATAACTTTATTATCAGGAGGACTGCTGTGGAACTTATCCTATTATTACTTTTAGAGTTTGTGATAACACTTTTGTTGAATATTTTTTGTATAATATTGTACATTGTGTATATACAGGTATCTATAGATATTATTTGTAAAAACCGAATGAATTAATTTGTTATTGATTCATCATATAACACATACAACTATAAAACAAAACCAAAAATTTAATACCAAACTGTACTTTATAAATATATAATATAATAATAATATATAATATCTAGTAGTATATTTGTAAATAATGTAAACTAAACCAAAAATTATTGTTATTTTAAATTGATAATATTTATATTTATTTTATATGTCTAATTAACAAATAAACTAGTCTGTTTTAGTTTATTACACACATACGTGGAGAAGCTTTGAAATTTTCTTTCAAGTATTAATTAACCAGCCTGATAAGAATTTTGAAAGTTTATGTACTTGAAAACATTACACTTTATAAACTTATGTACAACTAGCATAAATTTTCATCTTAAGCATATACGTATATCTACATATACTTACTACATGTGTTTTAAATTTATTATTAAATCTTTAAGCACACTACAAATTACGCCTGCAGATGTATTAATTAAGCTATGTGCAGTGTTTAGATTTAATTATTATATAATTTTCACCGAGTTTTATGGATGTACAAGCAGTGAAAATTCGCTAATAACATTTAAACTTTTCAACAGATATGTCTATTTTATTGACTTACCATAAAATTACCATAAATAACACAACAAATACATACGCTGATGCATTTGCGAATGAATATTATGTAAAAAGCGACATCTGCACACATTTTTGCTAAAAAAGATTTTTATACAGGGTGTATCAACAGAAAGAGACAATATTTTGGGGGGTAATAATGTTGCACATATTCTAAGAGAAAAATGTTTATCAATTTGGTTTTTATTATTGTTTGATTTTGAGATATATTGAATTGTATTGCTAGACGCATGACCAGGATTCGTTGCATGTACTAAAATTTTGTCTGGCAAAAAAGTTTTTCACTGTTATCAGTAAAAGATGCGCTAATTTGAGCTGCCACTGTACTTGTTTGCCAGATAAAATCCTAATGTGTGAAACAAGTCTAAAGTGTACGTATCAAAAGCTCAAAAACTCCGTTGTTTGCATTTCATTGTCCAAATTTTAAAATTTTGAACAAAGCTTTACAATCTGAATCATAAGCTTTCTGAATAACCAATATGTACAGTTTGAGTAACTACAAGTATTGTTTAGAATGAATATCATGTACAGCATGTTGAACACACCCAACCGGGATTTAAATTTTTGCTTCTTGAATTTTGCTAATGAATCAAAGCTATTTCACATTCATTTCTATATATACTATTTATGGATAATATAACGTTTACCTAATACATTTAATATGCATATTCTGAAAAAATGTTATGTGTCGGAAAATACAACTCATTGTATCAAATAAATGTATGATAACAGATATAGAATCATAGTTTATAAGCATTTTGGTTCCTGAATATCATGTAGTTTATATTCCCACAATATTGCTCTTTCCTGCTGGCATATACTGTATTTAACAAGTTTAGTTATAATTTAATATGTTTTAATGTAATGTTTGTAATCACTTTCAAAATTCTTAACTTGTTTGTTTTGCTCCACATTATGTTCAATTCAATTTCATTGTTGAGGATGGATAAATAATAAACAATGTAATTTAATTATAGCTTATTTTATTTAGTAATAAACATAATATTGCACATTGCCCTGAATTTGGTCAGACCAATTAAATAAATTAACAATAAAATCTTTTTAACAAAAAAAGGTAATAAATAAATAACAACATTGAGCGAGCATTAAATATTACGAGAAAGCTTTAACAAAACACAAAACAAAAAGGACTTTCTCTAAATAGATAATAAAAATTTGGTATGTAATATTGCACGTATTTATCATCAAACTAAGTTGCACGCTTTAAATTTTAATGAATTGGTTGTGCAATGCCATCGTAACTTACTTTTGCATGATATCCATTATCATCAACATAATAATCAACATTTTGAACACGTCCATCAGGTAACAAAACGTGATAATGCCCTTTTGTAGTTATACCATCTTTACTTTCTTTATGACCAAAATCATTGCCCTCATTTCGAATGCGATATCCAAATGCATAATCTGCTGCATACTCAAGCTAAAATCAATGAATGTGTTAAGTCATGTGTGATGATTGATTTGCAGACATATTTATATATGTATAGGTATATATGAGATGAACATGATTTAGAAAGTATGTAGAAAGTATTGGCGAAGATAATAAGAATTGATCGCGTTTATGATCGGCATCTGTTCGCAAATAGATTGCGTAAAAATGACAATAAACTACTACTATTATTGAGTCTACACTAACTACAGGGGAAACTAATTCTACAAATAAATCTTGCTGTCTCGGTCAATTTTATTTGTATTTCTTTTCATTACAGGTTAAGCTTTTCCAGTAGATTATGTACTTTGTGTCGGATAAAACTTAACTTTTTAGGAGAGGGCGTGCTGTGCGGATGCGGTTTATGATGAGTTTTTGCATAGCCTCGATGGTGATTATCGTTTGAATTATTGATTACAATTATCGGATAATGTTTGTTAGCATCTTTAGTATCAATCATTGTAAATTGTTTAGAAGGATGTGATGGGCCGTGACGAGGCGGTTCGGGAGGCGGTGGGGGTTTGTAGTGATTATTCGAGTGTGGTTTATGATAGATATGATGAACGAACACATGCGATTCATCCGTTTTACGTGGATGATGATAGTGTGGACGTTGTTGATGATGCGGATGATATGAATGATGCTTGTTAAAAAATGGCGCATGATTATGCACGCTAACTGAATGCGATGGTGATATTTCGGAGTCATGATTCTCTTCAGTCACCTCGATTCTATGATTATTATAAGCATGATTATTGGACGGATTAGCAGGGAATACATTTCGTTTACCATTACTATACGCATCGTTCTCATAAACAATATATCGTTTGCTTCTATGATTGTTACTTACTTCAGCGTCGCCGTGTAAATTATGTCCGTCCTGAAGGATAGGTTTGGGTGGATTATAAAATTTAGTAACCTCTGCTTCGGTGTAAGTAGGATGCTCTAAATGGGTAAGTGCTTGGCCGAGTGTTGGATCATGAACCTGTACAAATGGCTGATAATGTGGTTGAATTTCATGAGTCGAGTGATGTGGAATGTGAGCTTGTGGTACATGAATTTGTGCTACTGGTACAATATGTGTGAGATGATGTTGCGTCTCGGACGGTTTAGCTTCGTGATGTATCTGTATTTTCGGTACTTTTCGCAGCTTTTTTTGTGTGTGCGCTCGTGTTTTCTGTACGACCGTATGCGGATCGTGCGAATCGGATTTGCTAGCTTTCGGCTTTTCGCGCTGTTCCTGTTGCAATTTATAATTAGCGGCAGCGACGCGCGCCCTTTCGCGCGCTTGTTCTAATTGCCGGCGTCGTTCACTCGCTTTGCGCTTCTCCTCCTTCTCCTTTTCATGCTTTTCCTCTTCGGCGGCGCGCACCGCCTCGGCTTCGGCATGTGCTCTTGCAAGCGCTTCGTTTTGCGCGTCAATTTGTTCACGCGCCCTTTGTTCCGCTTCGGCCTGAACTTTTGCAAGCGCTTCATGTTGCGCTTTGACATGTTCAATAGCTTTTTGTTGTGCCTGAGCCAGTATTGATTCCGCATGCGATTTTGCCGTTAAATCTAATTGCGCTTGTAAGTCAGTTAATGCTTCAGGTGAATTTGGGGCTCGATGTAAAACACCCTGTATGCCTTGTGAATGATCAACCTTTATGTTTGGCTTAGCTTGAACGTTTGGGATATCAACTACATCTTCCTTAATTGGAGTATGGTCTTTATCGTTTAATAGTTGTTGAAGCCCATGTAATTGTGCAGTGGGATTTTGGCCGAGTAACGAATTTAAAGCCTCCAACTGGTTGTCGTGATTATTATCAATTACAAAACCGCCGAGGTTTTGTTGCAAAACCTTCGGATCCTCAGCGCCGTTTACGTAAATGTAATTCTGTCCAAAGTCCTGTCGATCATTATTGTTAACTGGCTCCTCATAGGAATTGGGCGGTAAACTTTTCTTAGTGATTTTTGATTTTTCGCTCTTATTCTCAGCATCCTTACTTGGCTGTGGACGATTTTGTTTAATGTCACCCTTAACGTTTTCGGTAACAAACTTTGGATGTACTATTTTCCAGTTCGATTGCGGAGGCATCTTCGCCGGCATTTCATCAACTTTGTCCATCAAATTTAATTGTTTACCATTTCGTTGAATAACTTTTTGATCAACAATTTGCTGCTGCTGGTATCGCATTTTTTGAGGGTCTTGTTGTATGAGTTTCTGATACTCTTGAAAATTAAAGACCGGCTGTTTAAACGCATCTCCTTTATCATATTTCTGTCCATCTTCATACACTTCCGGTATATGAGCAGCACTAACTATAGATACGAAAAGGAGAATTTGGAATATCTATAAGTTTAATAATAATTGTTGGTATTAGTTCCAGTTACGGGCTATTAAATGGAAAAACTTACATTAAACGTTTCCATAATTAAACACTTTATTCACGTGCTACTTGTAAAAGTTTTAAACACCTATACGACGCGCTCTTAACATTGACACTGAAGATTCACTGAAAGATCACTTTACTTTCTATACAAGTCGTTAATCCCACTATTTATAACGTTCATTTGCTGGGGGGCTATTCGCTTCTCTCTTCCTTACATTGCGCCAAGGCGGGTAAAGAAAAGGAGAAAATTTTTATTAACATATGTGAATTTTATATCTGTTGCTGGTTTTTTAATTTCTCCGATTTTAATTCGATAGTAGGTCGAAATTTTTCGTCGTAATTGAGAATTTCATACCATACAACATTGTTTTAATATAACTCATTATTAATATTTCACATCGCACTAATATTATAAATGATTAAATTTTGTTTATTTAATCTTGTTTACTTTCTTCAAATTCAGCAAAATAAATATCTCCTTCTATCTACAAATCATCAATTATTGTAGAGAAATAGCATATGGTGTACTGCAAATTAATAAACTAATTAAACCGATCTGTATCAAATCGCAAGGAAAATTATTTTTAAATTTGCACGTTATTGATGTATGAAAAGAATCATTATTACAAAGCGAAAAAAAATGAACGCGTTTGAAAGTGTTTTTCACTTAATTGCATTAATTGCGTTAAATGTAACCAGTCATAATTACATTGCTCAAAATCATTGACGGCTGGCTTCATTTTTTTGGGTTAAAAACTTTTTATTTAATTTACGATGATAACGCAAACATTATTTAATTAATCGTAATTAATTGCTGTGTAAAATATGTACACTTTTTAAAATACATTTTTCGAGACTTTCAACAAACGATTTTCGTGCATTTCACACTCGAATGCGATAGAAATAACAAAAATTGAATTGAATTACATTCTTTTATTGTTATTAAAAACATTTTGCTAGGTAATTAATTCGCCACAACGTTTTAATTAACCGTCCTCGGTCGGTCGGTGTGTAATTAAATATTTCGTTTTGGTTTTGCGAGCGAAATATAAAGCAATCATGTAATTAGAGCTGGCGAGTATAAAAATTGGTGAAAATTTCCGAAATGACACAATCCGACTACTACTAACAATCCGTTGAAAACAAATTAAATAATTGCTATATTAATTTTTTTAATTTCGCTAATGAGATGGCTGAAATAATAATTACAATGTTAAATTCTGTCATGACATATCAAATTAAAAATGCTTTCTTGTTCAACAGTCATGAGTTAGCTACTAATTTATAGTATTTTCAAATTACATTTTAAAAATAAAAATATTATTTGCTTAATCGTGAGATTTGTAAAATTAACTTTTAAATCGGCCAAAATTAACATTTATCAACATTTTTCATGTGGTGTTAAATTGCAAATGAAATATATCAGAGCTATCAAAATTATTGTGATTACTATTACTTTTATATGCGTAAAATGTAAATTTCACGGAATTTGCAACAATAATTGAAAAATTATTTTTTCGATTGTAAGCTGA
Source organism: Adinopsis sp. GC000173 (assembly GCA_030264715.1). Lineage (NCBI taxonomy): Eukaryota > Metazoa > Arthropoda > Insecta > Coleoptera > Staphylinidae > Adinopsis > Adinopsis sp. GC000173. The sequence continues at coordinate 13,292 of JARJDW010011575.1, forward strand.
GTAATTTCTACCAACTAGGCATTAAGAAGTTGATTTCACGTATGAAAAAAGTCATTAAGAACAACGTAGGTTAATATTTTTAAATAGATCATTAAAATTATCTATTTTGTTATTTAGAGAATCAATTTTTTTTTCTATTTTCACAATATAAAAGCTTTATTTGCTAGGCCTTAACAAAAAAATCCAATTCATTATCTAAATGTAAACTTTTTAATTTAAAAACTCTCAAATAAGGCCTTAAAATTGCGATGCAAAGTATGGTAGTAGTATAATCTAATAGCTCTAATAGTATAACATAACCTCCATTTCTTAGCGATAACAGAGTGAAAAAATGTATTCGAACATTATAGAAAATCGTTATCAAACTGGCTATGGAAATGAAAATTGCATTAAGGTATAATAGAAAATTTCAAATTTCATAAAAAAAGGACCCTTAGACCCCACGTATTTTCTAAAAGTGAAACGACGCCTTAAAATTGCTTCACAAAATAAGGAAATAGCAAAATCTAATAGCACAGAGTTAGATCAATTTATTAGAGCTGACATAGTTAAAAAATATTCCCCAACATTATCCCTAAATTGAAATTGCATAAAGGTACAATAGAATGAGGTAAAAAAGTTAAATTATTCAAGTCAGCAGTTATAATATTGATGATTAAATAATTAATGTTTCTTTATTTTATAAAAAGAAATTGATTAACATTAAAAAAACGCTATAACCAATAGCACCCATAATTTATAAGCGTTCAATATAATTAATGTTAAAATGGAAAGCGACATGTTGTTTATTAAATAAATAAATTCCTCAATTTCCTAATCGTGTAATAATAATTCGGTACAAGTCTATCACGATAACAATATAATTAATTATTACATTTGCAATAAAAACAAATTAAATTCATTAAGTTTTATTGCGATAATTAATTTATTTATTACGCGTTATTAATTTCCTTCTTTTATTTTACTCGATTGTCAAGTTTCCGTTTACAACTTACTAATTCCACGCACAAAATATGTATCGTCAAACAAGCGGCAAACTTATGCGCGCAGCAAACTTCACTCCTTAACAAATATTTAAGTTCCCCAGCCGGCATTATTGCGCTGCCTGCTGATGTTTATTAGACGTCAATTAAAATATACGCTACGCACCAAGCAGCAGCATTCGTATCGATTATGCCAATTAACACAACATCTTCGTCGATTAAATTGTGTGTTAATAACGCTCAAGCGCCGAAACAACGTATAATTAGCCAGCTTTGATGTAATTTGATATTTTTATTAATGAAATGGCCGAGACATTGTTCGTTGGAGAAAAAAAAAACTTTCACGTTTTATATAGAAAACGAAATCTGTAACATAAACAACACACACATCGCGCAGATAAATGATTTATTGAAACTGTAACGCTCGTTGAATTGTAATGTGGTGTTTGTGACTACGAGCAGTCAGGAGAAAAGCGCGCTTCGACGAATTTACAACAAAAATTTAGAAAATGCAAAATTGCGCGCAGATAATATTTCCACCTAGCTGATTAAATATTTTTTGACATACATATGTTGTTTGGTAGAAGATTAGAATGTTTTAACGATAATTTTATTCAATTATTGGTTTCATTGATAAAAATAACTTTCTTTATAATACACGTAGGTGATCTTAAAAGTTTCGAGCATTCGCAATATTTTTTTTGTGATTTTTCACATTATATTGCATATATTTTTATTGCATTTTTAAATTGTCTTTAATTTTTCTTGTATTTATGTTTTTTTGTAACTTCCCTCAAAAAGAGACACATACAATAAACTAAACATCATGACAAACATGCGACATAATTGAAAAGAAGGGCGACAACTATAAAAAGTAGACCAGATAACATAAAAATGCTAAAAATGAAAAAACTAAGAATTGAGAATGATTACAACAAAAAATATATACTTCTAATAAATAAATGCGAAATAAATCCAAAAAAGAGAAAAAGTTGCAAAAAAGCACCAGCAAATGACAAATAACGTCCAATTAATGGAAAAACGTATTTTTTTATCTTCTTTAATGTTTCATATTTCTTTTATAAAACAGAAACGTATAATAAACTAAAAATGACGAAAAAATTCGACAAAATATAAAAGAGGAATCGACTAAGATGAAAAATAGACGAAAAAACATAAAAAATGCTAAAAATTTAAATAACGCAAAAAGAACAAGAGAAATTCTAAAAAATGCGAAAAGAGCAAAAAATAACATAAAAATAGACAACTTCGAAATAACACCCAAAAAGAAGAAAAATGCAAAAAAGCGTGAGCAAGTGAAAAAATCAACAAATTAAAAAAAAAAACGTAGAACGATGAAAGAATTGTGAAATATTTGAAATTTTTCAGACCACCCGTGAATATCTAAAATATATAAGCGTTAAAATATTTGTAGATATTAATTATTAATGAATAAAATTTAATGTATCGAAATCTATTGTATACTAGAGTGTTGTATACTTTCATAATATAGTCTAATAATTTCAAATGATTTTAATAAATTTCTAACGCTATACATTATTACCATTTCCATTCAAAAAATAAACAAAATTATTTATAGTGTTGTTTGGCGAATATAATTCGGTATGTGTGTGAATCGATGAACAGTTAAATAACTTTGTTTAATATTCAATGCAATGCAATCGTTTTCAAAATTTAAATGGTGCATTGAATACATGATAAATTCTCGCTTTTGTCACATAAATTCAATGCTGGTTGTTGGGAAAGATAAAAGGAATTCAATTTAAACAGCAAATCAATATAAATTTAATGATATTGGTTTTCACACAGCAAGCACCTGTTAAATCAAAACTGAATCATGGAATGGAAATTTAAATATATGATAATTTACATAATTTCTAAAACAGTTTCCGTACATATGCGCAATATAAAGTCAATAATCGATTTTCAATTAAAACATCTATTTTTAAATAAAAAAATAGTTCTCATATTTTGTTTAATTGGATTCTTATCAGAGTAATTATTTATTTTGATAGATTAGATTAACAATTCATGTTCGGTGTCTAAAATAAATTAAAAAAATCACAATTACAATGCCTTAAATTTTTTAATTTAGTTTTATGTAAACTTTGTATGTTTTGCTTTTACCATATCTCACACTTTGTCTCACAGTGTATCAAAGATTGACTTAATGTATATTTGTTTGTTGTTTTCTGGAGACTTTTCTTGTTAGAAATATTACATATATACATTTTAACCACAACAGAACTAAATTATGTAATATGAATACTATTCAGAGTTATGTAATTTTCAACATATTTAATATTTTAAATGGTTACTCTAGAAGAAGACGTAGGCATCATTTTGGTGAATAATTAGACCGTGCAATTAGCCATATATTGCTAATAATAAGTAATAAATCTACTTTCCAACTTATTTTGAATGGGAGATAGTTTATGATTAAATAAGTTGAAAATTAATTATGGACTTCTTCCGTATTGAATGTAGTCAAAAGATGCAATATTCTAGACATAGTAACAAACCATGTACAGGGTGTTACAGTTAATATAGCTATCTTTGATTGCCTATTACTAAGACTAGAAAAGGGCCACTTCTTCAACATTTCATACGCTATCACAAGTATGGAATATCAAAGATTTGTCTTTAAAAAGTAATGTAGATGAATCCATAGCGTTTTAAAGAAAAGGAATGAAAACTGCGTACTAACAATTGTATTGTACCATAGATGCTCCATATGTGATAAATATAGTAAGTACATAATTTAAAAAAATGCAATTTAACTCAGAAATTCATTATATGTATTTTGAAATAGAAATGAAGACTAAAATTGTCTTATAAATTATTTGATCATAATCCCTATACTTTAGGAGATTTGATTTTTAAGTTGATTTCTTTAGTCAGTGATTAAAATAAAAACCCAAATCGCAAAATTATTGATTTCAATTTTATAAAAAATGAGTTTACTTATCAGTCCACCTAACATTTAATTATTGATCATTTTATTAGTAATAAAGGAAGGAATTGGATAAAAGTCCTTCCTATTTCTATAAATTGAATCATGCAAGCTTGCTCATTCTATCTATAAGAAAACAACACAAATTGAATAAAGCACAACCTATATATACTTACCTATAAAATTTAATTGATTTTTATATATAAAGTTGTGAGTACCTACATATATCCAAATCGGAAATAGTTTTTATCACAACGGCAGCAGTAAGCAATGTACTAAATTATAATTTAATAAATTGAAACAAGCTTTTTGCTCTATCTTTACTATAGTATTAGATTCGATTGTGGCTTGCGGTTTTTATCGTCCACGCAGCATAAAGCTGAAGCTCATCAATGTCTAAGAAATAAAGTAATTGCGGCAATAAAAGATCTATAAAACAACCAATCTTATTAGTGCTGACGTTCAATTTGGTTAAAAAATCAAATATATGCTATTGAAGATTTTAAATTGATAGAGAAAAAAACACGCAATTGATCATCAACTATTGAAGTATATATAAAATTATAATTGGCACTTTCTTATTTAAGAAATAGAACCGGCGATGACATGCCATAAATTTTGTATGAGCGAACATAATAATAATTTCGCGTTTGCATTTTTATATGCTCATTGATTGCGATTTGCAGCCTGTGGTGGATTTGCAATTGCCTTTCGCAATAGATATATTTCTGTAACATGTCAATAATTCTGCAAAACATTATAATATTACTTTATTATTTCAAGACTATGCTAAATTATCCATAGGTAATTCTTGATTGTAATGATTGATTGAATTGTATTTTCGCTTTTGAATGATCAAACAATTAAATATTCATTATTCGCACGAAAATATCTATCTATACCTATTATCATTTCCTTTAAGTTGCGTAAAATTGTTTGTGTTATTTTTTCCGGTGACATTTCCTTGTGCTTCTACGAGAAAAAATTGTTGCAGATGTCTATAATCACAAATATGTCTTTATTAGTTGTTATAAACATTAGTAACTGCCGTGAACTTCTTACAATTTATATCTTTATTAAACTGCTCAGCGGTTTAACAATCAATATTTGAAGATCAGATATCAGGGGCACTGATAATCTAAATTAGTCACCTTCTTTTCTATTCGAAATGTGTAAAAAGTAATATCTGCCTATTGTCATTTTCTACAATTTGCGTAAAATTATTTGTATTATTTTCTCGGGAGGCATTTCACTGCGCTTCTACGAAAAATAATTTGTTTCAGAAGTCTATGATAACAGATATGTCTTTAAGCTACTCAGTGGTTTATCAATCAATAATTGAAAATGATATGTCAGTGGCACAGACAATCTAAATTAGCCACAGGGCGATATTGTTCACGTAAGTATGAAAAGTAAATGTAAATAAGATACAAAAATATTTGTATATTTACAAGTTCAATTTTCAATGAAATTTTGTTGTCTTAAAATTGATAGAAACGCAGTAATATATAACAAATGCTTTATAGCTGATTAATTTAATTCATCATGCAAGTTTAAATAATATCCAGTTAGAAGTTAAAAAATAATTGTCTTCCCAGTAGTGATTAATATAGACTTTCCTGAACATACAAAATTGGCATTTCTGTGAGCTCACAGTTAGTTGCAAGTGCAGAGCCGGCCAATCTAGCCGTAAACAAGCAGTGGCATGTAAAGTGGTCAAATTATCCTACACATCAGCCGCCCAATAAAGCAAATCTGCATGACCCAACATCGTAATTAATGCGAAAGTTAACCAGCTAATATACCTAAAATTAATTGTATACTAAAATTATAAAATAAATTGAAACTATGTTGCCAAGACAACTAAAAATGTATTAAAAAACACATTTATGTAAAGTAAGATAAATTATTGAAAGAACAATTACATTTCGTTTAGTTGTGTTTCAACTCATGCCAACGTATTTTAATCACCTCCTATAAATCCTAGTTTTAATTTTAATCATACAGCGATTGCCAAAATAATTGCGACTTTGTCGAACTGAGGAAAGAAGTTAATGTACAATAAATCTCTCCTAATAAGCGGCTTGTATTCGTCGAACATCTGTCGAAAATACTTTTCAATTTAATCAACATCAAAAATGTGTAACTATATTTATTGTATAGAAATATTTGACTTTCATAACGAATAAACGTGACAAGTTTTGTAATTTATTTCATATATTTTGTATATAAAGAGTATTTGTCTTCGATTAAAATTATCAGTAGCAACATAACCTAAAAAATCAATAGAAATGTCAAATTGCTACTAAGGGACTACCAAAGAGGGGACTACCTATAATTTTTTTTCAAAACGAACATGGTTCTTAACTACTTTTAACCAATGTGATTAATTATTAAAATTAAAATCATCATAAAAATATCGTTTTTAATTTTACAGTTTTTCCCTCAGTAATTTGAATTATGAAGCCGTTGATGGAACGAATTATATTCATATCTCAAGATACCACTATATTTTGGAAAGCTTAATTAATTTTCAATTCAATTCTAGTTTCAATCACAGACGTGTTTCTCATTTATGATAATTGTGGAACAGTTTGCACTGCAAACTTTGCAACAATGTTGAAATCTATTTACACGCCAATTTCCTTCAAATCGGAGCATGCCTTTAAATAAATCTCTCGACGGTGAATAGATTCTAAAAGTAAAACAATGCCGATAAAGTTACGAGAAATGCATGCAGGTAAAGAAAGGTGGCAGAATTGCTATTAAATGTGACTTTATTTAGCGCTTTAATTATATAATTTTTATGTTTATGCATTGTCATTAAAATGACATGCGAACGAGATAATATATAATGGAAAATAAAAATAGGCCACAAAAAGCATGTTAATGATATTGTTGTTTAAGCGTATATTATATACGTGGTAGTTTTTATTATATTATATTGAAAATGTTTTGATCAGTTGAATAATCATCTCTAGGGAAGGAAAGATAAAACAATTTATATAATAAATATCGCATGTCCGACAATTTTATATAAAAGAGTATATTCTATTCATTATCGGAAAATGTGAAAATTTTACTTTTAATCTGATTCATAGTAAAGTCGCATCGCAATTAACGTTCAATTACATAGATTACATAATTATAAGTATCCCAAATACCTCCCATGATAATTGAGTTCAATTTACACCAGTTTTGAGAAACGCACTCTCGACGTAAACCTAGCACAACTGGAATTGAAACAAATACATATAAACTTTTTAGTTAATTATTTAGTGCCATGTGAAATGTTTGCCGACAGACGCGCATTGAGTATAATTGAATTTTACCCACTAATCACGCATTAAACGTATACATCATCATTGCTGATTCCCGTTGATGTGTCTAAATTAGTGGAAAAGTAATTCGTTTAATGCAAGTGGGTTGATGCACGTATTGCGCAAAAAAGCACAAATTTAAAGTTGTCTTATAAATATTACTTAAATTTGTAATGAGCCATTAAGCATCTATAAAAAGAATAAAGCACAAATTGCGAATGTCACACTATACACATATAGCAGTGTTTCTCAACCGTTTCTCATTCGCAGACCTGTAAATTTATTAATATTCTTTTGTGGAGCAGTAGTAAAATATTAAGTTTTATTACTACCTCTAAATATGCGATATTATGAAGGAAATATGTGAAGAAAGAAAAGCTCTTCATAAAAAATTTTATTCAAATTGTTGAAAATTTACACATTTTTGTATTTTTGGTACAAAATATGCTAATTTTGTTTAGTTTATTGCATTCTCTAAACTATGCAAATCATTAAAACGAAAATTTTAATAACGTTTAGTATGAATTATATTAATTTTACTTGTTTTGCATTTGGCAAGTGATTTTGACCAAAATTTATATTAAAATAACAAGATAAGATACAAAAATCTATATAAAAAGATATTAACATTTGCATATGCCAAGCAAATTTGAGCAGAGTTTAGGTTAAAACAAGAAAATCAGGCAGAACTTGACAAATATTTAATACAAATTCCTTAAAATTTTGAAACTTAGTACCTTGGTATGAAACATGTTAATTTCTGTTGGTTTTTCTACGCTTTTGAATGGATTTTGAGGAAATTTTATAATAAAATAACAAAATAAGATTGTAATTGAAGGATTTAATTGTAAATCACTCAAGTAATACCGAAATGTTAGGAGCTTTGTATAAAAAGATGTTAATGGTTAGATTTTCTAAGCAATTTTAAACAAAGTTCAGGTTAAAACAACAAAATCAGACAATAATATGCCAATAGTAATGCAATTTTCTCAAAAATGTCAACATTTTAATATTTTAGAAATATTTTTTCATCACTGAATTCAATTTTGTTTTTTTAAAGTTTTCAGTAATTATATAAACTGTTTTTCTATTTTGCTACAGAAACGTTAATTGAACTGATCAGTAATTACTAACATTTTTGGCCTAAATATATAACCACACAAAAATCCTTTCTCAGAGAAGATATTTAATAAAATTCACATGTCATGCATGCATTAGAAATCGCTAATAAATTGATTGATAGTATGTTTAATATTATAAAAAAAAAACCTGAACCAATTATTGGCTTAATGTATAAATTTGTTAACAGATAATTATTGCCTAAATTTAATTAATCAATTCGGCAGCCACTTCCTCCGCACTGAGAAAACTGGATGAAAGTAAGAGTTTCTTCGTATATATATTCAAAGAAAAAAAGACAACGATTGTTACCAAATTGGTACACAATTTTTAATTACAGATTTCCACTTCATATACCATGTAGTAAAAGTAAATCACACGCGGTTACATCCGCTAGTAAAAGAAAATTAACATAAAAATTAGCCTTACAACTTCAAAGTTAATATTTGACAATTGTATGGCAAATAGAGTGAAAGTATATGAATAGACATGTAACACTTTTTTTATAACTTGCGATGTGTACAAATAAACTAACTACATGCTTTTTTCATAAAGTAAAAATTTAACAAAAGATAATTGATATGTGTGTGAAGATTTATATTTTACACATTGAAACAAAAACTCATTTATTTGCATGAACAACCACAGGAAAGTTATTACGGAAATTCATAACATCCAGTAATTGTTGTAGAGGTATATGTATGAATAAATTCATAGCCGTTGTTCCTTTTTTTTATTTCAATGATTTAATGCATTCATAATAAAATCATTCTATTTTTGCTTTTACTTTATATATTATATGTGTTACCACAATTCTATGTAACAAATTAATTCACTGTTATGTCTTAATTAGGGAAATTTATTATATTAACTTTAACTGCACAATTTAATTCGCTTTGTTATTGTACATTCAAATTTTGTAACTGTATAAATCCATTTCGATTTAAAAAAAAATATTTTTTAAATCTTTTAAGCTGCTTCCATCCGAACTTGACTGCCTCCATATTCCCATAAGAAGCACTGATAATTTTGTCGTAAATTTACAACCAAATGTTAAAAAAGATATTTACATTTGATATAGTAATAATGGCCGTTAAATTGTGCAAAAATGGCATTTAAAGAAACAATATTTACAACGTGAAATTTAAAGCACGATTACCTGGCTTCAAAAAAAAACATATAACTGCATGAATAGATTAGACGCAAATTTGTTATCATTTACGCTTTGAAAATTGTAAACGCCGAAGCAAAAATGAAACATGTGAAAAAACAAGAAAAAGTGATTATTTATTACCAACAAACATTTTAAAACGTAGAAACGAGTGGAATTAAATGTAGATGATTAGGTAAAACTCGCTTTAATCTAATAAGTCGATTCTAACGATATTTTATAATTTTAATAATAGAAATTAAAAATATTCGAAGAAAAATATTCGCTGCTATTTCATAATTAGAAAAATGTATTAACTTTTACTGCCTAGAATTTTAAATATTTCACTCTATGAATGAATCTAATTGTTCAATTAGTGAAATATTTCACATTTTCACAATAAATTTCGAATTTTTCTAAAATCTCTTAATAATAAATGATCGATGATTTAATAAGGTGAAACTCTGTTTAGTTTAATATGTTGATTCTATTAAATATGGGAAATTAATATTTTATAATATTTAAAAAAAATATTTAAATTCACAAATATTTGATTTAAATAATATAATTGGCTTTGTTTTCATTATTAAATCTTAAATTTTAACAACTTTAATTATATACAACTGGATAGAAACTTGTTCACCAATTAGTGAAATATGTAATATTTTCACAACAAGTTTCGAATTATTTTCTTACATCTCTTAATAATGAATTACCGATGATTTAATAAGGTGAAACTCGCTTTAATTTAATAAATCGATTCGCATTTTATAATTCTAACAATAAGAATTGAAAATGTTCGGAGAAAAATATTGACTGTTACATCTTTTATAGATTTTTTTAAACTTTTTTTTCTATAATCTCTTAATAATAATCTTGGATGAATTAATAAGGTGAAACTCTCTGTTAAATAAAAGAAATTAATATTTTATAACATATTGCAAACTTGTCACTTCGACGAATTTAAATTTAGAAATATTTCACTCGAATTTGGCTTTGTTGAATTCAAAGGTAAAATTTAATAGATTTAATTAACTATATAATTATAATTGTAATTCCATCAATTAGTAAAATATGTATCTACTTTATATTTTTATAACCAATTTCGATTTTTTCCTTAAATCTCTTAAAAATAAATTATCTAATTTTTTATAAGGTGAAACTCGCTATAGTTTAAACCGTCAATTGGATCAAATATAGGAAATTATCAGTTTATAATTTTAACAATAGGGTTGAATTCACAATTATGGATTTAATTGACTTTGCTGCATTCAAACATAAATTTTAAGAACTGTAGACAAACATTTCGATCAATTAGTAAAATATGTAACCTTTTCACAAGCAATTTCAAATAATTTTTTAATAATAAATGATCGATGATTTAATCAGGTGAAACTCGCTATATAATTAAATAAGTCGTTTCAATTAAATATATAGGAAATTAATATTTTATAACTCTAACAATGGGGATTGAAAATGCACGGAAAAAAATATATATTGCAATCGAAAGTGAAGCAGCAGTTGAATGCCCATTATATTGAACAATAATCGCAATATTTCGATGTAAATGTTTCAATCTTCTATAGCACAATAAATAATAGATTGAAAAGATGTGAATGCTGCTGCAAACTTATAATGTCACTCAGGAATGCTACATTCGCTTATTATTATAGGCATCATTGTTGTGAAAATTTAATTAGCTGGATGTGACAAAACAATAACCGTTTATAGAACTTTTACTACTACTGTAAGGTTAAGGTTTTCTCTATATAGTAAATAAACAAGCATAAATATAAACTGTCGGTCAAGGTTTGAAGGTTCGACTGCAGCAGCGAATATTAATATTCCGCAGAGAAAGCAGCTATAGCTGGTTTTTAATCAAATGTAATAACATTTGTGAAATTTTCTAACACAAAGACTAATAAATTTTTTATTCAAATATAATTAAGAAATTTAATTGTCATTTGTATTATTAACATAATTCTAATTTATGAAAACTAATATACGCAACGCAATTAAATAGTTGTGCGGAAAAAAATGAGGATGCTGCTAATTTATAGCACTAATAATAATTAATCGCTAGAAGAGTTTTAATATTATTTAGAAATTTTAATAGTCACACATTCTTCCCAAGGGAATGTGAAGCATTTAATATGCCTTTAACGTCAATGCGTAGAATGCAAATATTTCAAGTCGTTCGCTTTATCATCTTCGCATAGTTTTTTTTCTATCTAGCACCTGTAAGTAATCGATAATTATAATACAAAAACATTTGCAAAGTTTTGGTGTAGCAGAAAATGTATAGCTTACTTTACGAATATTATTGTATCTTCAGTGCTTTTTATCATTGCAAATATTTCAAGTCGTTTGAGTTATCTCCTCATAAATTTTTATGCACATGCAGTGACGGATTTAGTATTAAGAGCAGGGCTTGCAGCGTTGTAAAGTTTTTACGATCTACTAAATTTCGGACATTGACATTATTTTTCAAACTTGAGAATATTTACTCTTTTGCTTAGTTACTTACGAATCTTAGATGAAAAATGCGCCAAAATGAAGAGTAGATTTAGATCCATAATTATACTTCCAACCAATTTAGAAATACGAAAGGTCGAGTTTTTTTTGAATTTGAAGAATTTTTTGTACTTTCCAAAAGCCTGTTCTGAATTACACTTTATCCAATGTTATTAAAGAATCAAATTTAACGAATTTTGAAGAAAAGTGGTGCAAAACGCTAAAAAAAATATAAAAAATCAGGAAAAATGTAGCTTTTTGGGACAATTTCAATAATTTTATAATTGTTATTTTTTAACACAAATTTATGATTTAACAACGCAAGTATCGAGACATAAATAGTAGGAGTAGTAAAATGATAATGATGAGGAATACTTACTTGAGTGTTTTAGGGGCTTGCGACAAACATTTTTACTGTCTGAATCCGTTAGAATTTTACAATTTTTAATATTTTTTAATGGGTTTTTTATTCATTTGACCAAAGAAGTAAATTTAAAAAAATTGAAGAAAAATGAGAAAAAACTGACAATTTTTAATGAATTTCAATAATTTTATAATCGTTATTTGTTTAGCATAAATGTGTGACGTTTATATGCAAGTATACGGACATAAAGAGTAGTAAATCGGAATAATGGGGAATAAGTACTTACTTAATTGTTTTAGGGCTCTATAAATTGCATTGTATTATTGCCTGGTGGTAAATCCACTACTCTGAACCTGCAATTAATAATTGTAGTACAAAACAATTCCTTAAATCTGCTTGTGTATTACAAATGTAGCTTACTTTATAATTATTATTGACTTATATACATAAGTGTTTACACCTTTAGTTCCGGTAACTAAAATATTTTTATCATCATCATAATTTTTGTTTACATCGGAAGTAGGCATCAACTTTCATATAAGAGACTTTCTTATGAAACAACACGAAATTAATTTTTCTTACGTATCCATTTAGTCAATTCCAGTTTTTTTCACTTTTCCCTATAATGTAATCTGGATTATAGTCACCATACACAGTCGGTGCTTTGCATGTTTGTAAATATATAGTAGAGGTTATGTCTGTAACGTTTGTTTTTCAGATTAACTCATACTAATTAACATCGTTATATTTACATACCGGATATGCTCATTTTCTCTCATTTACTAAAATTACATTAAAAAAAATATAAATTACAATACATCTCATTTAATACTGGTGTATTCATTAGCGCAATGATTGGGGACACTCATTTTCTCATCTGGCTGCATGCAGCGTGTGTTGCCTATAACAATTTCAATTCGATTTACCGAAATATTATTAAATCGTGTAACAGTGAGCCGTTGTTTTACTAAAATTGTATTAATAGTATAATTTATAATATTGTATTCATCGGTGCAATGATTGGAGACGCTTTTTTTGTATTGGAAAATATTGACAAAATCGACAGCACTTAAATCGCATTATTAAATACTGCATAGATTACAGCGCAATGATTGGGTACATTTGTTTTCTCGCCAAGTTGCACGCAACGTGTGCTGCCTATAACAATTTATATTCTAATTAGGAAAATATTATTATATCGTATAACAGCGAGGCATCGTTTTCTTAAAATTATATTTAAAAATTACTATACATCACAATTAATCCTATATTCATAAGCGCAATTATTTTCTCGTCTGGCTGTATGCAACGTGTGTTGCCTATAACAATTCATATTCTAGTTAGCAAAATATTATTGTATCGCATCTAAAAGCGAGACGTCGTTATGTTAACAATCTCAAAGCTTTTATTAGTGTTTATATTAAAACGTAAAATGTGAATTGTAAATCACTTAAAATTCTTTAGAATGCTGCGCGCTGTAGGCGATTCGAGTTATGACCATTACGATCATTACATGTGTTTTCATTGTTTCTTAATCGTGTAAATGTGTTCCAGCATATTTTCTGTTATTGTTTTCCAATTTAATGTGGTGTTTCAACTATTTTATGGGCGATGTAAAAATAGTTAAAGGTTTGTATGTGTGTGTTTGTGTGTGGGTACATAATAGCAAAGAAACCAAATTTATTTAATTTATAGATTTCATAAAATTTTCTTTTACAACGAATGGACTCGGTTTTATGGAGAAGAAATTGGATCAATTGTTCAAATAGTATTGAAAGCATTTATCCTTTCAAACGACTTTCATAGCATGTTCTGGTAATAGCAATATGTATATAAAACGAGTATGAAAGGTAAGCTTTGCATTTTTATTCGCTGGTGTACGGCTAAAAAATGTTACCGTACCGTAACGAGTTTTAATATTTGTAAAGGTAGTGTAACATAACCAAAAACTTTGAACAAAAGTCAATATCTTTACGAAATTTATTTGAAAAGATACGATTAATACCGTTTAATACTTGTGAAGGTAGTAGTTATATAAGTTAACAAAAAATAAGCAAAATTCAACTTAATTTAATAAACACAATCAGTAGGGTTTAATGATTTTGTGCATATACAAGCGTACACTCACTGTTTTTGCAGACAACAATCCGTTAATTGAAATTACTATAGATAAGGCTTTACTATGAGGATCAAGCAAAATGTATATTTATTTTTGCTTCGTTAAAATTACAGTAAGGCATTTTCTTATTTTATATTTTGTATCGGTACTCTATTGATACTCTACTATAGTATGTATAGACTGTGTTGTTTTCAAGATTTTTTTTAAGACAGACTACATAGTTTCAAATTTATAGGTTTATGCTCTATTTCTATATTATTAAATTAACAATGTTATGTAAGTTAACCAAAAATTTGAGGCAAATATGCTTACTTAATTTAATTAATTCAATAAATACGATTAATAGTGTTTCATGATTTAGAACATATACAACCGCACACTCTCCCTGTCTTTGCAGACAATAATCCATCAATTCCTACAGATAATGCTTTACTATGAGGATTAAGCAAAATGTACTTAATTATGTTTGCTTCGTCATAATTATGGTGTGGGATTTTTATATATTTTG